>PVJH01009790.1:0-77104 GCA_004026705.1 Nesogale talazaci | reverse complement strand
TCTGGTTTCAAACTCCTAACCACTGTGCAGCCGAGTAGCCTTCGTTCCTTGAAGAAGAGCACTCATCCGTTCTGGTGGGTATTCATTGTCTCTACCTAATCTCTCCCCTGTTGACGTATAAAGGCTTAGAGTTGCTACCTAGACCTGCCAGTTATTTAAGGGCTGAAAGGCTATGTATTTTTATCTAAAACCTTTGATCATTGAAAAGGTGTTTTCTATGTTGGTAATGCATTAGTTTAGCCAGAGAAAGCACACGTTTGGGGTTGATTTTGCCTGTGTCTTTAAGGAATTGGCTTCAGACCTGGGCAGGCAAGGCATGAGTGACGCCTTCCTGTTATTGATCATAAGGCTCACAATGAGGCTCTCTGGGCTTTCACTGGAAATCAATCAATATAAATTGAATGAGCAAACAGCTGAACATTTTCTGAAAATGCTGGTCTGCTAAAATAAAAGTTTTTACTTAATCTGTTGCTACTGCTGTATCAAAAGGGGGGAGAAAACTCTTGTCCTCGGCATTGTTGGGTCATGCTGATTTGGTCCTAACTCACAGTGGCCATGTGTACAATAGAATAAAACACGGGGCTGTCCTCATAATCATTCTTGTGATGACAGCCGCTGTGTCAAGCCCTCTCCCTGATGGTTTTCCTCTGGTGACTGACCTTTTCTTCAGTTCTTCCGACTTGCTATACTCTGAGGGTCTTCTTCCTTTTTGACTCCAATTCCAGATTTTTGCACATATTCATCATCACACATTTCTTTGCCTTATATCAAAGTGTCCTTTGAGATTTTCTGCTCAGCTCTTTTACTTCATCATTTCTTTCATTTTCCATAGGTTCTTGTGTTAGACATGGTTCTCTAGAGAAATAAAACCAGGACACTAATAATTCTATATATGTATATGCATATGTATGATACATAGATATCTAACAAACATAAGAAATAAGCAGTTGATCTATAAAGCAATATGAATGGCTTGGTGCAACTCACTTCAGGGAGACAGCTAATACACTGGCAGTTCTTCAAGTCTTGAGGGCTGCTGGGTAGTCCTCTGTAGAGCAATTCAGGCTATCTGGCCACAGACAGCAAATAGGGAGGCAAGTCACCAACGGTCAGCCAGATGACAGGGTCCAACAGTCTCCAGCTAAAGAGATGTATATTCCAGTAGTGTGGCGAAGTAGGACTTGAAGGAACCTCAACTTACAGTGACACAGTCCATGGATTAGGTGTTCCACAAGTAGAGTAGCTTGCAAATGGAGGCACAGAACAAGCAAAGCACAGTGGTCCAAAAATCTAAGAGCAAGAGAGAGAAAGGTGAGCCTCCCAGAGACATTTATATCCCCACCCTTCAATTAATCTCACACGTGTTCATTGGCCATGTTGTCACAACTCTATTTTCAAAAGTAGTTTCAAAGTGTCCTCTAAAATCCACTTTGACCCTTTCTTTTTAATAAATTTCCCTCATGTATGGTATTCCTGATGTCATTGCACACCATGTAAGGTCATCTGTGTATAGTTCTATGTGTCAAATATGTGCTTGAGATGTTCTTTCCAAATGTGATTTCCTTTTCTAAAGATTGGTCATTCTACAACTTGTCCAAAGAAGGGGAGACAAGTCTTACCATCTTCCTTCTTCAGGAATATTTGGGCTGTATTCCGTCTAATCTGTTCTGCTGGCAGTACATGGTACTTTCTTTGTTTCCAAAATTCACGTTCCCATCATAAATAAGTACCAATGCATCTTGATTGCATGTGTGATCAATTTCATACCGAAGAAATTGGTGGCATTATTAAATTTCTCCATCACTGACTTTGGTGGTTGGGGCATAAATCTGAATAATAGTTACATCAACTGGGTTTCCCTGTAAGTGTACATATATTACTCTGTTACTGACAGCACTGTGCTTTTAGATATGCCTTTAAATGTTCTTTTTAACAATGAATGTGATCTCATTCTTGAATTTGTCATTTGACTGAAACTACTGTGCAGTGAAAGTTAGTGTTTTCTTAGCTCTCTCATATTTTTCTTCCTCAAGATAAATGTATCCAGAGTAAGTACAGAGGAAGTTTATAGGTGAGATTACATTAATATAAATGCAGAAGCCAATTGGGATATACGAAACATCAGGCAGTGTTGGAGGGCTCATCCTCACCCATCAGAAGTTGATAGGACCTGGAAACTTTGGACATGATTCTTTCCAACAGGCTATTGCCTTGTTGGTTGTTGAATGTGCTGACATTGTACCTGTTCATTCTGTTAGATTCTACAACCCCAGAAGGATATATCTGCATGCAAAGGGATGGTGTGAGACTTTGGGGCTCTGTCTGTGTGTATACTCATTGGCTATCACGTCAGCCTTGTCATACTAGAGCTGCTCTTGGGTGACCTCCAAAGACACAAACCTCAACTTTCTTTTGCAGACCTTGGCCTGAGCCCACTGTGGTCCACACACCATATCATCCCTTCCCTCCTCATTTTCATTTCCTTGTTACCTTTGCTAGATGGAGCTGCGGTCTATCAGAAGAACACACAAATCTGTCTTAGAAGAAGTATAGCCAACAAGGTCCTTAAAAGTGATGATGGCAAGACACAGTCTAAACGAATTTTGGATAGGTTGTTAGGAGGGACCAGTCCTTGGAAAAGGACATCACACTAGTCCTAGTAGAAGATCAGTGAAAAAGGATGTCACAGGACCAGACAGGGTTTTATTCTATGGGACATAAGACCATTGTGAGTTGGTACACTTCAATGGCATCAAGCAGGGGCTATTATTACCCTGAAAAAAGTCAGACATCACAGTGTTACTTGTCTATACAGCGGAAAAGTTGGCTTTGGTACTAAGAATATTAAGAATTAGCAACATTTATGAACACAAACACACAAATATATATATATGTTATTGTTGTTGGGTGCCACTGAGTTGGTTCCAGTCCACAGCAAGCCTACGCACAACAGGACAGAAGACTGCAGGGTCCTACGCCATCCTTGCAATGGTTCCTGTGCTTGAGCTCATTTTTGTAGCCACGGAGTCAATCCATCTCATTGAGGGCCTTCCTCTTTTTCACTGCCTGTTGACTTTTCAAGCATGATGTACTCGTCCTGACACTGGTCTCTCCAAAGTATGTAAGGTCAAGTCTTGAGAAACTCTCTTTTAAGGAGCACTCTGGCCGTACTTCTTCCAAATCAAGACAGTTTATCTTTTCAACAGTCCATGTTACTTTTAATATTCCCCTCCAGCAGCCCAATTCAAATGTATTGATTTCTCTTCTTTCTTATTCAACTTCCAATTCTCACAGCGTTCATACACATATGCATTTGTGGCAGGAGTAACATTTTACTAAATAATAACTTTTGGGAGCAGTACATTTTACTTGTCTCCACCTGCTTTCTCCTACCTCTGAGCAGTATGGTTTGTTATGAATGAGTGGATGGAGCATGGTGAACTAGAAAGGAAAATTCACCAGCTGTGGAGGAGGGCCCCCACTCATTAGCAAATGGAGCCTGCATTGTCATGGTAAAAGCTTTTGCACAGGGTCTCCATGAGCTCAGGTTGCCTGGCACCTCTCTACTGAGACCCCCTGACCCTCCCTCTACCTTTTCCTCATCCCTCACAACCTAGAAGTAATGTTTCTTCTTTTCTTTCCAATAGGACTCATTGATCATAAAATCAGCCCTTTATTCTAATATTTTACTCCTTTGTCCCTGAAACCTGCTCTGTACCTGTATGTATACAGGTATAACCCCATTGTCAATCATTCCCTGTCTCCTGCCTTGCTGCATGGAAAAGACCTCAGCAGGAATTTTTTTTGTGGTTGGTGCCTGTGTCTCTAGAGGCTAGTACACAATACCTCACCAAATGTTTCCTGGATTGCTTGAAAGGAAAGGCAGAGAGGACTGTGTAGAGGAGGCCAGTACCGTCTTTCCAAAGTGCTGGTCACGCTGAGAATATTTCTTTTCCCCTGTGTGATTGTATGGCCTCCCTGTTCTTGGTCACTCAAAAGACTGTTTTAACCCCTAGCGAGTGGGACAGCTGCATCACTAACATGAACTTGTGCCCTGTTGGGAAACTCTAGGGTAGGACCTAGTACTCTGCTTAGACAGAAGTGCACCCTGCTTTCAGGCAGATCCTGGGCCTATCCAGCCATCAGGAGATGTGACCTTAGAAACCATGAGCTTATATTTGAATTAGAACACTTCCCACTTACAGAGTATTAGCCCATCTATTAAAATGATGGATATGATAGATAAAACATTGCTGAGTAATGAATTACTCTTTCATTTCTAGGAAATAGATTACCATCCCATTCACGTTGTCAACATGGAAAGTTTCCTAAAGCTTCACATCAAGAGTCTGAAGGAAACCATTAAACCCGGGGACATTTTGGCCTACAGTTTTGAGTAAACCTTCTCTGTGGGATTCTGTAAACTCTGAAGTAAGGCAGATGGCTCACCTGCATGCCACCCCACTTTTTTTTTTCAATTAAAAAAAAAAACAGAAAATTTATCACCATAAAGAAAGAACAGTGCATGCTGCAGGATGAAGTGATTTGTGTGATCAGTAATAGCAACTGAATGGAAAAACCCTACAGTAAGAATTTAACTGCCTTGTCTATATATTTTTTCCTTCTAACGTTTACTGCGTAGCTAAAGGGCCTGAATTGTTCGCGGTCCCAGGTAAGAAGAGGAAGGGAGCGATGCAAGGTTAGAAGGGAAGACTAGCATTGAAATCTGTGGTTTCTTGTTAGATGCCATTGAGTCCAGTCCAGCTTCTAGTGACCCTGTGTACTACAGAAGGGGCCATGGCCAAGCCCTATGCTATCCTTGCCATTCCGGCCATGGCTGAGCCCAGGGCTGAGCCCAGTCTCACTCATTGAGGAGCTGCTTCCTTTTGCTGGCTTTGAACTCTACCAAGTATGAAGCCTTTTCCCATAGACTGGTCTCTCCTGGTAACATGTCCCGAATATGTGAGAGGAAGTCCCCCCATCTTTCCTTCTAAGGAGCATTCTGGGTGTACTTCTTCAGAGACAGATGCATTTGTTTTTCTGCCAGATCACAGTTCTTTCAATATCCTATGCCAATAATATCACTCAAATGCATCAATTTTTTTGGTGTTCTTCTTTGTTCATTGTCCAATTTTCCCCTGAAATCAGGCAACTAAACATACCATGGCTTGGGTCAGAAGTATTTCCATCTTCTAAGAGATATCCTTACCCTCTAGAGAGATGATGTGCAGCAGACATGTCCAGTATAGCAAGGCTTTAGATGTGTTGATTGTGGATTTAGGTTCCCTAGGGCTCTATCAATATACCTATTGCTGTTGGGTTGATTCCAACTCAGACTGACTCGGAGGGGCAGAGCCGAAGTACACCACGAGGTTTCTGAGGCTGTAGAGCTTTGCAGATTCAGACTGCTTTGTCTTTCTCCTTGAGAGTAGCCGGTGGGTTCGAACTCCTCACCTTTCAGTTAGTAGCCCAACACTTAATTCAATGTGCTACCAACCTTATATAATGTTGTTGTTAGGGGCCCTTGAGTCCCTTAGGATTCATAGCAACACAGGCTCACAATTATTCCCCAAAATGATGTCCTGTTTTAACTATTTAAAGATTATTTATAGCTGAAGAATAATATTATAATTAACAGAGGAGGAAGGGGGCAAGAAAAGATATGTACTCATGGAGGGCAGTTGTAATATAAAAAGCATGTAGAAAGGGGGTAGTCATTGTTTCTTAACCACGTCATCCGTTTCGCCTCTCTTTCCTTTGGGCATGCTGTCCTGAGCGATCAGTCCCTGGAAAAGGGCATCGTGCTTGGTATAGGAGAGGGTCAGCAAAAGAAAGGGAGACCTCCCATGGGAGGGACTGACATTGTTGGTGCCTCGATGGGCCCAGGCAAAGCAGCAACTGCGAGGACGTATCTGGGCTGCGTCATGCGTGGTTCCTTCCACCGTGCTTTGGGCGGGTACGGGTCAGAAGTCAGGTGACCTGGCCACCATAAGCAATATCTTTACAGAGTCGCACCTTTTTCAGATCGAGATCTTTGACCTTCCTTGGTTCTCTCCACACCTCGACTTGCGGTGGAAGAGCAAGTGAATGGATCCAGCAAGGCCACGCACTGAGCACGTGCAGAGAGAACGATTCCCTTCTCCGTAGACGTCCGGTACATTGGTATTGGGGAAAGATACATGCTTGTGTTGCCTTTTTTTTTTTGTTTCTGAGATTTTTTTTTTTTAATCTGTGATGGGAATCTTCGGCCATTCTGAGGAGCATCACTGATTTATAGCATCTCCTTTTCTGTCTGTGTTTAGCGAAGCCTGCTAGATTTCTCTGGGCAGGACGAAAGCTCTTTTCAAGAAAGATATTTTTAATCTCTTGAAGTGCTAGTGCCAAGGACCTGAGGCAAAAGCAATTCTCAAAAGCTCTCTTGGAGGTCGTTTTATATGTGATTATGGTTCCTCTAATATTATGCAAATATTCAAGAGGGTTGGAAATTTGGAAATCATTGATAGTTTTCCATCCTCAGGCAACTGATAAAAGCAGAAACATATTGCTTTAGGATAAGCCATTAGGTAACCATATCATACCAAATATTACATAAAAATGCCACATGCCTTAATTGTAGCTGACTTGGTGCTTGGGAACACTAGAGCCATGCCTCTTTAAGACTCTTCCTCACAACATTATGACGCAGCCTGTCTTTCATTGTGGCCATGTTTCTTCTCCCCCCCCCCCCAATTTAAAATACCGTTCAAACTCCTGCAAATTGTCAAATACTATAAAAGCTCTGAAAGGTACCGCTTTCTGCTTGCAAAGCAGCCTCCCCTTCCCTCCATTCAACTTTCCTCCCAATGATTAAAAGGCAGTAGTGGTTTAGATTTTACCAATGATGCCTCCTGTGGTAAAGTCGTTTGGACTTCCTCCTGTAAGTGGTCTCATGTGATCGTGTAGCTCACTGAGTTCTGAATGACTCCCAGCTTGTGGAGTCACCGGTAGACTCCACTGACTCATGCGCAGAGGTTAGCTGTATTTATTGCCGCGGGTGTTTAAGAGAATCTATAGTGAAGTCTGTGAGAATAGGGGCGTCCCACCACTCTGAAATGTGTACAGTGAAAGCGCAGCACATCATTTGCTCAACAAGAGCGCTGGTGGTTCAGTGGTTCAGGCAAAGGTGGGAGGCGGAGTTCCCCCACTGAGTCGTAGGGGAAAGATGTGGCCATTTGTGTCTGTAAGGATCTACTAACTGGACACACCTTGTGGGGCAGCTCTTCTCCGTGCTGTGCAGTTTCCTGAAGCAAACAGTCTTTAAATAGAGCAGAAGTTGCAAAAGCGCTTAAGGCAATAGGATGGATTTCAAAGTGTGGCTTGGTTTGGTTTTTAATACGCCCACTTGCTCAGGCTAGTCAATTCTGACTCATGCTCTCTTTCCATGGTCTTCAGTGTCTAGCAGTGCCCCTGGCTATGTAGGACTAACACCAGCATCAGGAGGAGGCGCAGCCCTTCAGGCTTGTTATCTACAGGGGCCTGGAGGCACAGAGCCTCTCTTGTCTCAGCAATTGTCCCGCTCACAAGGAAAAAACCGTCCAGGTGAGGATAGCATCGAGACCTGAGAACGAGAAGACGTTTCAGTGGAATGAATGCCTTTATGGAGAGAAATTATTTTTGTGTGGAAGATGAAAAGGATCGTCTGCTAATCTGCAGTGTAGCCGAATGAGCAGCTAGCTTTTTATACAGCTACTGATGGGCCTGGTGGCATAATGGTTCCGCGGTGGGCTGCTAACTGCAATGTCAGCAGTTTAAAGCCACCAGAGAGCTCTGGGGGAGAAAGAAAAGACTTTCTACTCCTGTAAAGAGCTGCGGACTTAGAAACCTGCAGGAGCTCATCCACCCTGTCCTATGGGGTCACTGTAGACTCAGTGGTAGTGAGGGTTTCCTTTGTCCTGGTTTGGTTTGACTTAAAAATGAGCCACAGCACTGTGCAGTGTGTCTAACCCTGATCCCTTCTGAGTCCAAACAAAGCAGACCAGAACAAGAAGTCTGACGGACATGACGCTTGGAGATCCCCAAGGAACCAAGGGGCATGGAGGCTACCGAAGATGAAGGGGGTCATGGACCTTCCCCCAGGACAGACAGAGAGCCTTGCCCTAGAGCTGGTATCCTGACTCCAGACAGCAAGCCACTTGACTCAGCAATACTAGCTAAGGGAGACCCCCCATCCTGAAGCGTGGGACCCCTACGTGTCCTAGGACACCTCCCCCCACCTTAGAACCTGACTCACCATCAAGATCCTGAAGACTCCCAGAGATGTTAACTCTAATGAGTTTACCTCCATAGGTAGAGGGGCTGGGGTCCCACCCAATTCAATCCCTGACTGGGTTTGCAGACTGGCCATTTCACTCCCATCTGGGAAGGGCATCTGTGGGCCTTGCTGGACTCCAGGATCTGGAAAGAGGTAGAAGAAGCAGGGCCCCAGACCCCCCCCTGAGACAATATAGCCAACCGAGGTAAGCTTAAAAGACACTGTGGAGACTTGTTTTCCTTCTCAGAGCTAAGAAATGAGCAAGGGAAGAAAAGATATCCTCAAAAGCCTGGTGCTCTTAATTATGAGTCTTTGGCTTCCCCAAATCCCAGAATCAAAAGCCTAATGCTCTTAATTATGAGAGTCTTTGGCCACCTCAAATCCCAGAATCCAGAGCTCAAGGTAAGCAGTCAAACAGAGTGTTGAAGAAGAGCCCTTTGTCCACCTGTCTTCACACTCATGGAGCTTCACCCCAGACTGCTTGGGCCTGGTGCGTCAGGGTACAGGCTATGCCAGCAATCAGCCATCATTAATAAAGTTGCTCAGACTGACATTTCCTTCTGGACTCAGAGGCAGGCATTCCCCTTCAAAGCGATGTTAATCCTTATGTACTTATGGACACAGTCCTTGCAAATTAAAATATCCGGGGGTCTGCCTACATTAGCATGCCAATTTTGTTTTTTAAATGAAACTCTTGGGAAACTACCCAAGGGATTTTTGAAGTCAGTAGTGGTTGTATTTATGTCTTTGTTTCTTTTGCAACGGTTGCAAAAAATTGCAGTGAAGCCAGTCGCTGGGCTGGGAACAAGATGAGCACCTAGAGGGACTTGCAGGTAGAGCAGTGCAGACACGTGGTCCCCGTATTAAGCCTCTCTGTAGAGCAGGGAAAGGGAGCCTTGGTGGAACGATGGGTTACTCCAGAGGCTCCTCCAAGACACATTGAGGACGCAGGAGGAGCCCTACCTGCCCAACTCCCACCTCCAGCGTCCCTATTCCCATGGGGCAGGAGTCGGGCCTCCACACGACAGCCTTCTTTGCCTATTCTGACACTCATCCTTCCTCTCACACCACTCTACTTCTATACTGAGTTCGGCAATTTGTTGCAACGGCCACACAGAACTCACAGACAATGCTCAGGATTACGAGGTAACCAAAGCCAGCATTGTCAAACCGTAAGGATACAGTCTACAGTAGCACCTTTCTTCAGCCAGGAGCCAAGTCTCTCTCTCTCTCTCTCTCTCTCTCTCTCTCTTTCTGGTCCTCCGCCGCCCCCCTACCCCTCCCCCCCAATCACTTTGTCCTGTAGGGTTGTAGTGAATCCAAATGGATTCCATGGAGGTGGTTTTGTTTGGGGGTTACTGCATGAAAAGTCCTCAAACTGTTCCCATGATGTGAAAGTGGAGCATGCAGCAGGGGGAGGAGATTGTGAGGGAGAATTCATTGTGAGTGTGGTTGAAGTAGACACTCCAAAGTGAAGGCAAATTTACAGAACATCAAAGGGAAGGTAGGAAGTGTTGGTAAACTGAACAGTTATAATCCAAAGATTATGCATTGTCAGATACCATGCCAAGAGATGAGCCCCTGAGGTGTGGAGGGCTCTTCAGCTGAGAAGGAAATGGCTTTTCGATGTAGAGTTGACTTTGGAGGAAAACCTTCAGGACCTTCATCTGCTGGTGGGGCACAACTCAGAATATGAGCAAGCAACTATAAATATCAGATAGTAATTGGAACATGCAATGTATGAAGTATGAATCCAGGAAAGTTAGATGTGATTAAATATGAAATGGAATGCATAAAGATAGCTAACTGGTGCATTTATAAGCTGAAGTGGACTAACGTTGGCTAATTTTAGTCAGACAGTCAAATAATTTATTATGTCTGAAATGCCAAATACAAGAGGAATGGTGTCAAATTCATAGTCAAAAGGCACATTTTAAGATCTGTCTTGAAGTACAATGCTATCTGTGATGGGATAATATCTATAAAAATACGATGGAATACAGGCAATACAGCTATTATTCAGATTAGCTGACAAACCACTAAAGTTAGTTATAGAGGAATGTGAAGAATTTTACCAGTTCAGTCTGAAATTGATGAAACATGCCACCAGGATGCATTGACGTGCTAAAGGTAGAAACAAAGGGAAGGGGACATTGTTTGAACAATATAGCCTTGGTGATAGAAAGAAACAAGGCTAGAAATGGAATGATTGAGTTTTGTAAAATAGAATGACTTCTTCACCACAAATATTTTTTCAATATCATGAAGGGTGATTACACATGCTGACTTCCATAGATGGCACACACAGGACTCACATTACTCCATCTTTGGGAATAGACTAAGAAGAAATTCAGTATCCTCTTGCACCCAAATAAGACCAAGAAGCAGTTGTACAGATGGTCAGTTGCTCCTAGGTAGTTTCAGATTGAAGTTAAGAATGATTAAAACAAGTCCGCAGGAAGGTGTGGTCTTGAGAATATCCCACCTGAAGTCTGATAAAATGTCAACAATAGAGTTGAATCACTGAACATGAATGATAGATGATCTCTTGAGCTGTGGGAAGACATGAAGAACATCATACATGAAGAAAGCAAGAGGTCGTTAAGAAACAAGAGCTAAAGAGAAGATGAAAGTGGATGTCAGAAAGGAATCTGAAACTTGTTCTTGGTTTTAGAGCAGATAAAGTAAATGGAAGATATTATGAAGTAAAGGAAATGACAAAGTTATGTATTATAATGAAATATGCAAAGGTATAGAGATAGAAAACTAAAAAGGAAGAATATGTACTGTGTATGTTAGCATAAGAAAAAATGAAGTCTTGAATTGCAATACTACCTGATTTAATGGTCAAAAAAATTAATTATGCAGGAAGAACTAAAACAAGATTGGAGAAATACACAGAGCAATTGTACCAATGAGAACTTGTGACATTCAGTCATTTCAAGAGACAGGATATGATCAAAAACCAATGGAAATTAAGGAAGAAATCCAAGTTGCACTAAAGACATTAACAAAACAGACCAAAGAAGTTTCCAAGAATTGATAGAATACAAATTGAAATGTTTCAAACAACTGACAGAGCCCTGGAACCATTCACCTATTGCAAGAAACCTGGAAGACAGCATCTGATCAACTGACTTGAAGAGGGCTTTATTTATACCTTTTCCTAAGAAAGAATATTGAGAATAGATTGTGGGAAAACATTCTTAATAACACATGCAAGTAATTCTTTTGCTGGAGATATTTCAATAACAGTATCAGCAATATCTTTGCCAGAAGCTTCCAGAAATCCAAACTCAATTCAGAAGAGGACATGGAATGAAGTAGACCATGGCTAGTATCAGACAGATCTTGACTGAAAACGGAAACTACCAGAAAGCTGTTTGCTTGTACTATATATTAGCCATGTGTAGGCTTTTGACTGTATTGTTCCTAAAAGGCTGTAGATGGCATTGAGAAGTTTGGAACTTTCAGAACACTGCATTATGCTCATGTTACATCTATACATAGACAGTGAATCCCTTCATCATAACGAGGGATCACTGAGTGGTTAAAAATCAGGACAGGTGTGCATCAGAGTTTGTCCTTTCACCATACTTAATCAATCTGTGTGTTAGGCAGATAATATTAGAAGCTAGGCTGTATGAAGAAAAATGGGTGTCAGGATTGGAGAAAGGCTTATTGGCATCTTGAAATATGCAGATGATGCAACCTTGCTTGTTGAAAGCAAGGACTTGAAACACATGCTCATGATGAACAAGGACAGTAGCTATCAATATGGGTGACAACTCACTGTAAAGTACACTAATTCTCACCATGGGATTAATAAGTAACACCTGAGGGAAAATTGAAGTTACCAAGAATTTCATTTTGCTTGGATCACAGTCAGTGCTCCTGGAAGCAGCAGCAGTCATATTACATCAGACAAATCTACGTAATACCGCCTTAAAATATTTATTATTATTTGGGAGCTAATACGTGTATCATTTCTTAGTTCAACCATGTCAAGAGATATTGCACAATTGCACCAGAATCAGTTTCCAAAAAACCTTTTTCTCCCCATATTCTTTGATGTTGTCTTGCTTTTGACACTCTGCCTCCCCTACCATTGTACCTCCCCCCCACTCTCACCTCCCTAATAAAAACAACTTTTTTTCTACTTGATCTCACTATAGATTGATTAATCCTGGGTCTTGTATACCAAAGATCAGAAACAGCATAACACAATCTCAAGAGGGTGACTGCCAATGATATAGCAGCTCTGAGATAAACCCTGATAAAGACCTTTATAAAGTGTTGGTGAAGAGCAGAGGTGTCACACTGAAGTCTATGCACTGAACCCCAAGCCATGGTATTTTCAATCACCTAGTAAACATGTGAAAATTGGTCATGGAATAAGGAAGAATTGAAAGTATCACGTACTGTCAAAAGAACAAACACATCTTCCTTGGAAAAAAACACAGCCAGAGTGCTTGTGAGGGACAAGGTTGGTAAGACTTGGTCTCATGTGCTTTGGACCTTTGTCAGGAGCGAACAGTCCCTGGAGAAGGACTGCATGCACAGTAAAGTGGAGGGGCAGCACAAAAAAAAGAAAAAAAAGAGGAAGACCTGGAATGAGATGCACCATCAGGCTCAGACATAAGAGCCAGTGTGAAGAAAGCACAGAACTTGGCAGTGTCCCCTTCTGTTGTACACGGGAAGGGCTACCATGAGTCTAATAGCAACAATGGTCTCTACTTGGTAGAAGGTCATCAAAAATTTTGTCATCCAGGTATAGATCAGAGCTGGAAACACAGGGAATCCAGGACAGGTAAGCCACTAGGACCAAGATTGAGAGTAGCCATCCCAGGAGGGGAAGGGGAATGTGGTGGGAGAATGGGGGAACCAATCACAATGATCTAAATATAGCCCCCTCCCAGGGAGGTGGACCATGGAAAAGTGGGAGAAGGGAAACATTGGTCAGTGTAAGTCATGAAAAAATAATAATAATAATTTATAAATTATCAAGCTTTCATGAGGGAGGGATGTGAGGGAAGAAAGGGGGAAAATGAGAAACTGATTCCAAGGATTCTAGTAGGAAGAAAATGTTTTGAAAATAATGATGGCAGAAAATGTATAAATGTGCTTGACACAATGGATAGAGATATGGATTGTGATAAGAGCTGTATGAGCCCCCAATAAAATGATTTTATAAAGTTTGTCAACAAAATGACTACAAAAAATGGGTTCAGCTATGACAACCATGGTGAGGGTAGCCCAAGACCAGGCTGTGTTTCACTGTGAGTTAGAAGCTACTCTGCACCTGGCATCAATAATCGTGGTAGATATTGACTGAGACATCTTTCTCCCACACAGTGCCTGCCAGGTTCCAGCTGCTGGCCTCTGGTCAGCAGATGATCATTTAACCTCTGTGGCACCAAGACTCTTTGTAACAAATACAAGTACTGCGGAAATTTGTGTTCATATCTTTGAGTAGACATAGCCATTCATTCCATGAGTTGGTTGGCTGAATCATATAGTAGGTGCAAATTTAATTTAAGAAACTCAGTCTTCCAAAGTGATCTTACAATTGTCTGTTCCCAAAATCAGTGTGAGAGAGTTCCACATACTTCTGATGGTCACCAATACATGGTGTGGTTTGTCTTTTTAATTCTATTGATTTGTATCTCTTCTTCAGTGAAATCTTCATTTAAATCTTTTGATGTTCATTTAAATGCATTTTGATGCTTTCCAGTATTGAATTTTCCCAGTTCTTTTCTATGAGTAGATTCTCATGTGGTGCAGGTTGGTTATCAGGTATATACTCTGAAAATCATTTCTTCCTGGTTGTCCTTCCTTATCATCCTTTCAGTACTTTCAAAGTACTTAGTATGTCTCAAAGGGAAAACTGCTTATTTTTTTTTAAATTAAGCACAGCTTATGCATTTGTCCTTTTAGGGATAATACATTGGGTATCCTATCACATAATTATTTTCTTGTTACAGGATGATAAAACATCCATTCTATATTTTCTTCTAGAGATTTCATTGTTTCATTGTTTCATTGGTGGTCTACTCTTCATTTCAAACTAATGCTGATAAATAGTGGGTTTAAAGATTGATGGCAAACAAATGTACAAACATGCTTGAACAATGGATATAAGTATGTAACTTTTAGAAAAATCATTTTATTGGAGACTCCTACAGCTCTTATCATGATCCATCCAAGCATCCATTGTCTCAAGCACATTTGTTCATATGTTCATCATCATATTCAGACTGTTCTTTCTACTTGAACCCTTGACATCAGCAACTCATTTCCCCCCTCCCTTTCACTCCCTCATGAACCCTTTATAATTTACAAATTATCATTATTTTTTCATGTGTTGCACTGTCTGATGTTTCCCTCCACACACACACACCTTGTCTGTTGTTCATCCCCCCTGGGAAGGGGTTATGGTTAGGTCATTAGGATCTGTTCCCACCCACCCCACCTTCCCTTTCCCCTTCTGGTATGACTACTCTTGATATTGGTCCCAAGGAGTTTATCTGTCCTATATCCCCTGTGTTTCCAGCTCTTATGCACCCATGTGCATGTGCTGGTCTAGCCAGATTTGTAAGGTAGAATAAGGGTTATAATAGTGGCGGGGAGGAAGCATTAAAGAACCAGAGGAAAGCTGTATGTTCCATCGCTGCTACACTGTACATTTACTGACCTGTCTTCTCCCCACAATCCTTATATAAGGGGACGTCCAACTGCTTACAGATTGGCTTTAGGTCTCCACTGTGTGCTCCCCCCACCCCTTCTTCACATTATGTCTTTTTGCTCTGGATCTTTGATGCCTGATACCTGATTTCATCAACACCTCATGATCACACAGGCTGGTGTGCTACTTCCATGTGGGCTTTGTTGTTTCTCAGCTAGATGGCCGCTTGTTTTCTTCAAGCTTTTAAGACCCCAGAAGTTATATATTTTTAATAGCCAGGCACCATCAGCTTTATTCACCATATTTGTTTATGCACCCACTTTGTCTTCAATGATTGTGTTGGGAAGGTGAGCATTTCAGAGTGCTGGATTATTAAAACAAAGTGTTCTTGTGTTGAAGGAGTACATGAGTAGAGGTCCAATGTCCTTCTGCTTCCTTAAAACTAAACCTATAAATATATGTACATAGATCTATTTCCCAGTCATCATATATAAGTATATTTACATATGTACATGCCTGTTTTTAGTTCTCTATATGTACCCCTTGCCTCCTAGTTCTTTCCTCTGTTTCCTTTTACTTTTCTCTTCTCTGACTATCATGCTGAGCCTTCATTTGGTATCAGGAACTCTTCTCTATTACACTGCACTTGATCAAGCCCTGTCAGACCTCCTCTACCCTCCTTGCCTTCAATTTTCAGTCATCTGTTCCCTTATTCCTGATTTGTTAACATCCACTACCTTTCCCCTGCCTCCTCTTCTCCCATGTTGCCCCAGAACTGTCATTCAGCTATTCTCTCTTCCAGTTTGTTTGTCCTGCCTTTCCCATTGAGATAGAACTACAGAGACAACAATATGCACAAACACAAAACCAAGTACAACAAAGCAACAATAGAAAATAAAACAATAGAAAATAAAACAACAACAAAAAGGTAACAACAAAAAATAATGTATTTTAAAAAGAACTGTCTGAGGCTCCAATAAAAGAATAACAAAATTTAAAAAAGAGTGTTCCACCAGCATTTGCTGAAAAGACTTTTTGTTTTGTTTTGTTTTTCCTCCACTCAAATGCCTTTACACAATATCTTTTCCCCAAATATGCATGCCTCTCTGTTCTATGGCACGGATCAATGATAGCAGCAGGATTGCTGGTTTATAAGATATATGTTTGCCTACTATCTGTACGCCGTGCCAATATGCCATTCCTATTTAATAATGGCACTTAAGCCAGAGGAATGGACTGTCCTTCCTCTTCTCTAGTGCTTGATCTGGGAGTAGTTGATATTCATCTTAAAGAAAAAAAGAGCAGATCCCTCATATAGGGATGCCTTATAACATCTATATATGAGAGAGAGTTGTCATAGTTTTTCATAAATGAAGCAATTTGCTTCCATGTACTCTTAAAGGTGCCCCATATAAGCCAACTTCTTCATCATATGTCACATTGCATGGAATAAATCTTTCTAAATCGCCACCATTTTGTCCCGATAAATGAGGTGAAGATCCTATCTATTGACCCAAGGGACTCGTAAATATAAATCTGCAATGTTTTTTCTCAGTAACAATTCTCCTGGGGACATTGAAACATGCTCTTTAAGGCTCTCACGTATTTTAAGGTTCTCAGTACATTTCAGCTAGGATGTATAACACTTTACTTGCTATCTTATATTTGTTATAACAAAAGTACAAAAATGAAAGAGGGACAGGTTCATATCTTTTGAATACCTATGGTGGCTTATGCATTGCCACAGGTCTTTATTTATTTTTGTCTATCTTTCTTTTTTTTTTTAAACAATATCATCGACATAGAATTTAAACATGATATAACTCAAAGATTTAAACATATTAAAAAGAGTTGTCCAAATAATTACCACGAATCAATTTTAGAAAATTTTCTTTTGATTCTCATTGCCATTAGCTCCTCACTCCCCAAACTCTTCTGAAATAACCTTAAGAAAGTATTAATTCAGTTACTGTGTCTATAGGTTTATCAATCCTGAATTATCTATAGAGAAGAAAAAAGTACACAAAAAATAGTGATAATAAAATAAAACCTCAATTGAAAAGAAAGTAGGAAATAATAAAACTAACAAATTTAAGATGGAGAACCAATGATAAAATGTTAAATTTTATCCTAACTAAATAGAGGAAAGAAGTAGGAAACAAAGGACATTTATAGAGGTTTTAATGTAGGCATGTACACATGTAAATATATTTACATATAACGAAATGGAAACATATATATACATATATTTATAGGTTTATTATTAAGGAAGCAGATGAACATTGGGCCTTTACTTAACTACACTTTCAACTCATGAACATTTTGTTATAACCTGGCATTCCGTGATGCTCACCTTCCCAATACAATTGCTGAAGACAAAATGGGTGCATAGCAAATGCAGTGAAGAAAGTTTATGGTGCCCAACTATCAAAAGATATAGCATCTGGGGTCTTAAAGACTTGAAAACAAACTAACAGCCATCTAGTTGAGACGCAACAAAGCCCACATGGAAGAAGCACCCCAGCCTGCGTGATCATGAGATGTCAATGGGATCAGGTATCAAGTATCAAAGACCCAGAACAAACCAACATCATGGTGAGTGAGGGGGAATGCAGAGTGGAGACCCAAAACCTATCTGTAGAAAATTGGACATCCCCTTACAGAAGGTTCACGAGGAAGAGATAAACCAGTCAGGGCACAGTATAGCACCAATGAAGCATACAACCTCCCTTTAGTTCTTTAATGCTCCCTCCTCCCCACCTACTATCATGATCCCAATTCTACTTTACAAATCCGGCTAGCCCAGAGGATGTACACTATACAGATCAGAGCTGGCAACACAGGGAATCCAGGGCAGATAAACCCCTCAGGACCAATCATGAGAGTAGCCATACCAGGAGGGGAATGATAAGGTGGACGGAGAAGGTGGGAACTGATCACAATGATCTATATATAATCCCCTCCCAGGGGAAAAGATAACAGAAAAGTGAGTGAAGGGAGACATCAGTCAGTGTAAGATTTGAAAAAACAATAATAATTTACAAATTATCAAGGGTTCATGATAAAGGGAGGGGGGCGAAAATGAGGAGCTGATACTAAGGACTCAAGTAGAAAGAAAATATTTTGAAAATGATGATGGCAACACATGTACAAATGTGCTTGACACAATGCATGTATGTAATGGATTGTGATAAGAGCTATATGAGCCCCCACTAAAATGATTTTTAGAAGTATCCTAACTATACCTACGATTCACTATCCAGTGCATAATGTCTGATCACAAGGCTGTTTACACCCATGATCAATGGTCAGAGAGAATTCACCTGAGGCTTAATACCCAGAGAAAGCCTGCCAATTGATAATGAGCTTTCACTGTCATCCACAGACTTTTACAAACCGGATTTAAGCTGCGCTACAGTTTCTCCTCTGCCCTTATGTTTTATTATTTACAATCCTTGGATCACACAAGGTGGTGTGCTCCTGTGTGAAGTTAGCTGATATCTCACTCAGAGTCTTGGGGCCTCTAGGTACATTAATCATTTGAACCCTACAATAACATCCATTTTGCAGAAGAAGCTGACAACCATCTGAGAGATCAAGTGACACACAAAAGTCACAGTTTCTAAGTGGTAGAAGTTTTGACCCACAAAACCATTCTTACCTTCTTGAATCCCTGGCACACCATAGCCCAGTTACCCCAAAGGTAAAGTGACCAGATTTTAAGCAGGACACCATTGATCGGGTGGGGTTCTTGATTAAAAATATGGTCTATATGGAACAACAAAAATGTTCATAGAATGCAGCAATAGTTCTGTAACAAATTTACTTTAATTTTAAAATGCCGTGGGATGTTGTTAAATTGTTAAAAAGTGGGACATTGTTAAATTGTTAAAAAGCAGGACGTCTGGTCACCTTACCCAAAGGCCAATTCCTATGATGTAGACTCTTTTATTCAACTCTGTCTATTATGGATAGTTAATGGAGAGATCATAAAACAAACCAAAAATAGCCTAAAATAAATAAAATTTTAGAGGGGAGGAATAATTATTTTATGCACAAGTGAAATCTTCTCCATGACTGTTCAAATGAAAATTGTCAGAAATTCGAACAGCCACTCTCCTCTAACTGACCACCTAGTGTGGAGGGTTAAATTTGGTTGCAAAAGACGACATGCTGAGAGAGTCCTGTTGTTGTGGATCTACAATATATGATCACAAAGCGCATCTACTTTAATCTGCCATCCTTCATACAGCTGTTGTTAGCTGTCATTCAATGAGTTCTGACCTGTGGTGACCTTACGTATAACACAGTGAAATATTGCCCAATATTTTTGCCATCTTCATATTAGGCAAAGGTTAGTGTACTGGTGATTGGAACTGGAAAATTATGTAAGCATCCTAAATCCTATTTTCAACTGGGAAGGCGGTGAGCTCTTCCTCAGTGGGTTATTGTAGCAATGGATTGTGTTGATGAATGATAAGCCCCTCCCAGAGCATCTGGGACATGCTGTTATGTTAGGTACCCTTGGTTTGGGTCCAATGCCAAGCCACCCCACCACAAAGGAAGGGAACTGCACCAGGACCTGCACCATCCTCGCCAGGGTGGCTGAGTTTGAGCTGCAGAGTGATGGCCTCCTTGTTGCTGACCCTCCGCTTGCCCAAGCATGGTGTCTTTCTCCAGAGACCCAACTCTCCTGATAAAATGTCCCAAATACGTGAGGCAACATCGTTCCATCTTCTCTCCTAATCTCTTCCATTCTAGCTGTCCTTTTTCTGAGAGGGACTTATTCATTCTTCTGACAGCCTGTGATCTATTTAATATTCCTCACCAACACCATGCATCAAAGACATTGATTCTTCAACCCCCCCACCCCCCCATTGTCCAGCTTTCATATGCATATGAAACACTTGAAATACCAGGCCTTGGGTCAGGTGCACCTTTATCCTCACAGTGGCATTTTTGCTTTTTAACACTTTTTAAGAGGTCATGTGCAGTATATAGATATGGGCTAATGGACTTTTACCTGCCTATGTGATATTAAGAAATCAATGGAAGCAGATAAAAATGCCAGTTGGTGTCTCTGAGGTTTTACCATGTTTTTTAAGTGTCTAAACAGTTCCCAGAGAGGACTTCACTTTCAAAATGTATAGAAGTCAAATATAAAGTTATATTGGCAGCTGCCCATCCCGCCACCCCCAGGTAGTAGATCCTGAGAGAGAAGTAATGTCTCTCTTAATTAGCAAGCGCTGTGTCCAAATAGGATGCATGGGACCTCCAGATAAAATATAAGACAATGCATTTGCAATGCTAATGATCAACAAATCTGAAATTCAAATTTAACAGAGTGTTTTGTACTGTTAACTTGCTCCGTCTGGCCACCCCACCGTCATGGCAGTTTCTCTGTGGTTGTTGGCATTGTCCCATAAGTCACATTATCATCATAACTGGTTCTGGCCACTTCAAACGACTGCCTTAACCTTTGTAAATTATTAGCTGTGCTCATTGAATTAATAACAATAATAGAATTCCCCTAGATGGTTCAAGCAATTCCTAACTAAATTAAACCACTTCAAGAACTAGCTTCTTGTAATAACATCAGATCCCTTATTATTTTTAGCTCACAGAAGAGAAAATATTTCAGAGTAAGAGAAAGAAGATGATCCCTTCTGGTATTTTCTTTTTATGAATGCCTTCACAGGTGTACTTCATTCTGTGAAGGAGAGATGAAGCTGTCTGTACATCTGTGGGTCAATAAGGACACATTCTGTCTTGTGTTGTGGCCAGCCTCTGGTGTTCTCTGTGCATTGGCTACTTTGGGTGGGAATGTCAAACAAAGCTTGGTGGACCAGGATATTGTTCTCTCTCTCCCTGTCCCTCTCCCTCTCCTTCTTCCTCCCTTCCTGTTTGCTCCAGTGTGGTCTCGGAAGACCTGTCACTCTCCCCAGGCTGTATCTTTGGAGCTATCCTCTGTAGTGCATTCTTCTGAGGAGAGGGGTAGACATAGCTAGGATAGGGACCAACTCGGTCTTGCAGGCCACGCTGTAAGTTCAGTGCTTCATGCTACTATGTTGCTCTCAAGGCTTAGCACACTAGATTGAGGCCTAGTCCGTCACTCCTAAAAAGTACCCACCCCATAAGAGGGATTAGTGCCCTCTTCCTCCCAATGCCTTCATCCTTAACCCCTTTTTTCATGGCCTCCCCCTCTCTTTTCCCCATTTTTAGGTTGGTATGCTATGTGCACCACAGTGCTACAAGGGGCAGCACCGAAGACACACTGTGGGAATTGTGCTTTGTCTGACCTCCCCGAATTTAGCATAGCACAAAGAGTGTGCAAAGCAGCTGCAAAGGGAGAAAAACTATTCATAGACTATATTTTTCATGTCTGTCTATATAAGATAAACAGGATGATAAGCAATCCTGAGGAGAAAACAGTGGGACCAATGGTTCTGGGGGGCGAGGGGAGAGGAGGAAGTAGAGGAAAAGATTGGGGGAGCCAACAAGCCCAGGAACAAGGGAACAATAGGAGATCTAAAATCAATGGCTAGGAGAGGATAGAACGCTTGGTGGTGTTTGATCACGTGCCATGTAGCAAAAAAAGAAGTACAGAGAGCCAAATGAAGGTTGGACATGACAGGGGGACAGAAGGAAAATAAAAGAAAATAGAGGGAAGAACTAGTAGGCAAAATTATAGAGGTATAAACATAGGCCTGTACATATGTAAATATATTATCTTATAACCATAGGGATATAGGTATTTTTCCTATATTTATAGGTTAAGTATTAAGGTCACAGATGGACATTGGGCCTCTACTCAAGTCCTCCCTCAATGCAAGAACAATTTTTTTCTAATAACCTGACATTCTGTGATGCTGAAGACAAAATCGGTACATAAGTTAATGTGGTGAAGAAAGCTGATGGTGCCTAGGTATTAGAAGATATGGCGTCTGGGTTCTTAAAAGCTTGAAGTTAAACAAGTGACCATCTATCAGGGAATCAAGAAAGCCCACATGGAAGAATCACACCAACCTCTGTGATCACAAGTGGTTGACGAGATCAGGTAACGAACATCACGAGATCCAAATCAACCATTTCTATGAGAACTGTTTCAAGCAACCATTTTCATTTGAGGAGGGTCAGAATGGAGACCCAAAGCCCAGATGTAGACAATTGGCTAGCCCCTCACAGAAGGGTCACAAGGAAGGGGCAAGTCAGACAGGGTGCAGTATAGCACTGATGAAACACAACGTTCCTCCAGCTCTTTAATGCACCAATTATCATGACCTCAATTCTACCTTACACATCCAGCTAGACCGGAGCATGTACATTGGCACAGATAGGAGCTTGCAACACATGAAATCCAGGACAAATAAGCCCCTCAGCACCAATAAGGAGAAGAGTGATGCCACTAGGTAGAGGGAGGGTAGAAGGAGAAGGAGGATAAAGGGGAACTGATTACAATGATTGACCTACAGCACCACCCCCAGGACATCAAACAACAGAAAAGTGGGTGAAGAAAGCAGGAATTGGTGTAAAATATGAAAATAAAAATGCTTTGTGAACTCTCAAGGGTTCACAAGCATGGGAGGGTGGGGAAGGGAGGGGGGGAATGAGCTGAAAATAAGGTCTCAAGGAGAAAGAGCGTGTTTTGGAAAAGATGATGGCAACAAATGTACAAATGTTCTCGATCCAGTTGATTTATGGATTATTATAAGAGTTGTAAGAGCCCCAAACAAAATGCCTTACTAAAATTTAAAAACAGGGAAAAAATAGAATGTCTGTACAGGGCATTTGCCAGGACAAATTAGGAGGGAGGGGTCAGAAACAGCAGATTTCGTTTGTTTTTAAGGAAGGACTCACAGAAGGGAGCGGAATGAATGACTCTTAAACTGATAGATTTTTTTCTTTGAACTTGCTTTGTTGAGAACACACACAGCAAGCACGTACCAGTTGAACTGTACGTACAGGAGAAATCCAGTGGCATTTGGTGCCACCCTTGGAGTCAGGCCAATGTTCTCACCCTCCGTCTGGGTTGCTCCTCGTCTATTAACATAGAGACACTGCCCTCTAAGGTTCATAAGTGATTCTTTGGGTTGTTATTGGCACTTCAATCACATTGCTCTGGGTAAACTGATAAATGGTTGTAACCTTTCAGTCTTGCTTTGGTTGCTAAGTGCCACGGAGTCAGTTCTGACTCACGGAGACTCTGTGAAGCCCTGAAGGAAACGTGGCGTGGTCCTGTGCTAGCTCTCAGTTGCTTTCATGGGAGAGTCCAGTGTTGCAGCCACGTGTCCATCCATCTTGCTGAGGGTCTTGCTCCTCTTCATTGTACTACTTTACCAAGCACGTTGTACCAGACGAAAACAGTCAGGCCACCCCACAGCATGTCACATAGTATTGGATACTGCTGAAAACCCCAAATACCAGCCTTACAGGATGGTGGTGGTACATTCTAGAGGTGTTCTGTGAAGAAAGACTAAGGACAGACTTCCAGAAAGCCAGGTGCCTATGTTGAGGAAGAAGGAGTCTGACTCTAGGGTTGCTTTTGTGAAAAGCATCTTGGATTTTAGTGAATCCCAAGTTCAGTATGGCACACCACTGTGACACAACTGTGGGCATGGGTTTGGGGTTTTCCGTGTGTTGGTGGAAGGCGTGTCAGAGGAGATGCCCTCACACGCGTTACCTGCCACATGGGCAGCAGTGAATGGGCAGGAGCGGAGTAAGTTGGCAGCCAAAGGAAAGCATCACTCTGTGAACCAAATGGTGTACACATACAATACAGTGTGGCACTAGCTTAACTGTCAGGAATATGTCCATCACAGAGGGTAGTAATGAACCTCGAGGCCAGTCTCAGGAGTGGAGGGGGCCATAAGAACATTCCAGAATCTGAGCCATTAAAGAGGACAAATTCATGCTATTCAGCTTCTGAAGGGTTCTCGCCTGAAAATAACAATACAACCATTTTAATGATTCCATACCAACATTAGAAGCTACTGTGAGGAATACAAAGGAATAAGAAATGTGGTCCTGAGCCAAATATCAGTCTTATTTTTAGTCGATTCAGTAGGTTCTATTGAACTCCCTACCTGGAATGGAGATGAGGAAAGAAAGACTGGTCCTGAAAAATCCACTGCTCTTTAGAATTCCACTCCTGTCACTTATGAGGCCTATACCTTGCTTCCTTTCCTTTTGTTCACCCTGGAAAATAGGGTGCACATAGCTGCCCAGCAACATTCTTGGAAAGACAAATGCATTTTATACAACAAGCATGAAGGATAGCCTGTGCCCAGCACTTCAGAGACCAGGCTCCACTCAGAACCATGCTCCGTGCCTTCATTAGGGTGGTGTTATGTGACTGTTTTACATTGTTTTGTATCTGCCTCTAGAGGAAGAGGATCCCTGGTGGTGTAGTAATTGCATATTAGACTGCAAACAACAAGGTCAGCAGTTTGAATCCACCAGCTGAAATAAAGACAACACTTTCTAATCTGTAAAGTATGACAGTCTGAGAAGCCCACTGTACGGTCTCTGTGAGTCGGAATCAACTAGATGGCAGAGAGTTTGGCTGGCCTTTGGTTTCTTCATGTCTAGTAGGCTTAATACTACACATGATCCAGTACTTTAAAGATTCTTAAAGGAACCTAAAAATATCAAGTGTAAACAATCTTATGGTAGTTACCTACTATGTTGTCAATTTAATGTTCAGAGTGAAGAGTTGGAGTTTAGCTTATCAATCAGGTCTCAGCTTGATGACCTCATTTGGAGGCACTAAGGAGATAAATACCTCACTAGAGGTGGGACACACAGACAGTCCCAGCGAGACCTTCCTGTGGAGAAGACACGTGGAGCTATGCTAGAGCCCTGGACCTGGAGGAGCCACGTGGAGACTCCTGCCAGCATTGAGATGCTTGCAATGGTACTGGGTCATCCATGGCCTTGATCTTCCTGCATTTGGTTGTGAGTTGTGTTGTGAGTCTGAAGAGGAATTTATAGATTGGTATCAGAGATATGGGCTAATACTAGACTTATGGACTTGATCTGGACTCGACTGGGAGGTCTTCTCAATATTCAACTACTCTGATATATGAAACTCTTTGTCATACATGTATGAATCTCTGGATTTGTTTCTCTAGTCTATTCGGACTGACAGAAACCCTTACATAAAATACTTGATTGCTGTTAGGTGCCTACTATTGAGTTAGTTCTGAAACACATCAACTCTCACTCAACAGAATGAAATGCCGCCCCATCTTTATAACTCGTCTTACGTTTGAGGATGTGGTAGTCACAATGGCAATCCACTTTACTGAATATCCTCCTCTTTTTCACCAACCTTCTACTTTACCAACCATTAGCCCTCTTCCAGGGACTCATTCATCCTGATAATATGTGCAGAGTATTTAAGAGGAAGTCTCAGCATCCTCACTTCTAGGGAGTACCCTGGTTGTACTTCTTTCAAGACAGATTTGTTTGTTCTTTTGGAAGAACGCAGTGATTTCAGTATTCTTCTCCAGCACTGGAATTCAAATGCATGAACTTTTCACTGTCCAGCTTTCACATGCAAATGAGGTGTTTGAAAATAACATGCCTGGGACACCTGAGTCCTCAGTCAGGGACACCTAAGTTCTTAAAGTGCCGTCTTTGCACCTTAACACTTTGAAATTTTCATTTCACCTGATTTCAACAATTAAAAAAAGAAAGATGGGAAAAGAAAAAAAAACGTTCCTTTAAATACATGAATAATCTTTTTACCTGATGATGTAGGTCAATATGTATAAAACTTAATCTTTTGGGCTGAGCCCCGGTGGCATAGTGGTTGTGCGTGGGACTGTGGCCCACTGGGACATAGGTTCAATTCCAGCAGTGGGGCTGGGCCTCCTACTCCCACCACCGGAGAGCAGTGATGCCCACAAAAAAAAAAAAAAAAAAAAAAACTTAATCTTTTAAATTCATGGTAATATATATGCTATAGTTTTTAAGCAATGCTTAAAACAAACTCACTGTCATTGAGTCAATCCTGAGTTCTAATGACTTTCTAGGACAGAGTAGAACTACCCTTTGGGTTTCTGAGACTGTTACTTTTGTAAAAATAATTTTAAAAATTCAAAATTAAATTTAAAAATTATTTTATTGGGGGCTCATACAACTCCTATCATGATCAACACATATATCAATTGTATGCAGACCACATTTTCACATTTGTTGCCATCATCATTCTCAAAACATCCTTTTTCTACCTAGTCCCCTGGTATCAGCTCCTCATATTCCCCCCTCCCCCCTCCCCCATGAACCCTTTACAGTTTACAAATTGCCATTATTTTGTCCTCATACACTGTCCAATGTGTCCCTTTACCCACTTCCCAGTTATCTGTACCCCAGAGAAGAGGTCATATATAGATCCCTGCAATAGGTTCCCCCTTTCTACTCCACCTTCCCTCCACCCTCCTGGCATCACCACTCTCACCCCTGGTCATGAAAGGATCATCTATCCTGACTTACCACTGTTTCCGGCTCCAGTGTACATCCCTAGTCTAGCTGGATTTGTCAGGTAGAATTGGGATCATGATCTTGGGTGTGAGGGAGCATTTAAGAACTACAGGAAAGTTGCATATTTCATTGTTGCTACACTGTACCTTGACTGGCTCATCTCTTCTCTATAACCCTTCTGTAAGCGGCTGTTGCTACACCTACTGATGGACTTTGGGTTCCCACTCTGTACTTCCCCTCATTTATAATGATATAGTTTTTAGTTCTTTGATACCTGATCCCTTCAACACCTCATTGTCGCACAGGATGGTGTGCTTCTTCCATGTGGACTTTGATGCTTCTGAGCTAGAGGGCTGCTTGTCTACTTTCATGTCTTTAAGACCCCAGATGCTATATATTTTGAGAGCCAGGTACCATCAGCTTACTTCACATTTGCTATGCACACATTTGTCATCAGCAAGCATATCAGGAAGGTGGGCATGCAATGATATGATTTTTAGTTCTTGAAGCCTGATTCCTTTGACACCTCGTAGTCACACAGGCTGGTGTGCTTCTTCCATGTGAGCTTTGTTACTTCTGAGCGAGATGACTGCTTGATTACTTTCAAGTCTTTAAGACCCAGATGCTACATTTTTTGATAACCAGGCACCACCACCTTTGGTGACCACTTTTACTTATGCAGACATTTTGACTGTAACTTTTTTTTAGGAGTAGAAAGCCCATATTTTGCCCTCAGATCAGCTGGTAATTATTATTTTTTACAAATGAAATCAGGTCTTTTATTCAGTTTTATTTTCCTTTTTAGCCGGCTCCCCAAGGTGTTTATTGGGCAAACTTAGAGTGGGATAGGTCTGTGCTTTTAAGGTATTAGGTTGCTTGGTGGTGAGCGGGAACTTGATCTTGGAGTCATGGAACTGCTTGACTGCAGCCCAGCACCATTTTCTGGCCACAATTTCTTCCACCTTCATGATTTGGATGGAATGGGCCTGGGCTCAGTTCTGAGCACCCATGTCATGGTCTGCAGGGAAGGAGAAACACAAAGCTCCCACCAAGCACTGCATGTTAGCCACTGATTCCCACTAGGCCCAAGGGCCTACTACCAAACTTGTGGAACCTTCATATTCACTCTGAGGAGTACTGCACAGCCTCTCAAAGGTGACAAGGCCCACTTGCTATGCACAGCACTCTTTAAACTTTTGCTATGAGAAGCCACAGTCCTTGGGTTTGGGTGCAAGTCAGCTGGTAAATTTTAAGGATTCTTAATTACGTATCATTTCTTACCTATATATGTTTTGAACCTCTGTGATCTGCATTGAGGAAGTTTATGAGAAATTCTAACACAGTACTTCATAGCATAAACATGTAGACTTCTTCAGGACAGGGAATCTTACTGCCTATCAGATGGTATAGGCTCCATGCCATCTAAGAGAATAAGAATCACCTAGCTAACTGAGCATCAACAGAAGTCAATGAGATGCTTGTTTAAATGTTAGCGATGTTAAATTTTAGGTAAGCTACCCCCTTTCATCTTGTACATTTCTCCTACCAAGTACCCAATAATGGCGTGACATCCACTTGCAGACCCAACCCCGTGCCCCGGTCTACTGACCATCTTCACAGTGTCTTGAGTGTTGCAGTAACCTGTGTGCTCACCTTGTCTGGGCTGAAACTCGCTGCCATTGAGTTGTTTTCTGAAGATGTCACTAAATAAGGTGGAATAGGAAAACCTAGGGGAACACGATTAGACTTCGAAATACTCTTAACAGATTGGGTATAAGAAGAGAAGCCAGTTCCTATGAGGTCAACAGGATGAGTGTAGCACAATATAAAGTGAGGTGAGAACCAAGACCAGAAGTCTAATGGGAAACCCAAATACCCAATATTCCAAAGGGTCTCACTATAATGGGCTGAGGGCTTATCTAAATCTACCTTAGATTGAGTTCTCCAGAGAAGAAAAACAATGGAAATACATATCTACAGGGGTAGATTTGCAGGAAGGAAATAGTTCTCATATGCCTGTAGAGACAGGGAAGTTCTAAATCCTTGCATCTGATGTCAGACTACAGGATCCCCGACTTGTGGAGCTGAGGGGGCAGGTGAGCCCAAGATAACCAGGTCAGATAAAAAAAACAGGAAAATAAAAGTATTAAAAATGAATCCTCCCACGCTGCGCTCCGGTGGCACAATGGTCGAGTGCAGGACTGCGACCCATGGGCTTGGCAGTTCAAATCCAGCAGCAGCTCTCCAGGAGCAAGACTGGGTAGCTCCCACGACCACCAGGGGGCAGTGATGCCCCCCCCCCAAAAAATGAATCCTCCCAAGAAACTGAATATCAATATATCAAGCTGGAAAATTAGAGCAGGTGGCTTTGTGTTAGAACCATCCTAACTGGAGGGGCAAAGTTTCCTTGAGAGATGTTGGATAGGTTGAAATGCTATGGATTTTTCTGACTGTCAGTTCAGGAAATGGTGAGAGTAGGACTCCATGGAAAAATGCTATAAGCAAATTGAGATTTAATATCATTGATTAAATAAATAGTAGTAAATAGCAATAATAAATAAATAGCAATAAATCTGTGGTGTAGTTGATTCTGACTCATAGTAAAGCTATAAAACAAAGAACTGCCCCAGGTAATCTCCAAAGGTGCAGTCTTTAGTATTCTCTCCCCTGTACATGACTCAAAGGCATTTATGGGACTAGAACAAGGGAGCACTACTTGATTTAAAATCAGGGGAAATGTGCTTGAAATAAGGAAATCTGAAAAAAAAAAAAAAAAAGAAAGAAGGAAATCTGTCAGAATTGCTGTATGCCCTCACCATATGCATTCAATTTACATGCTGAGCACATCCTCAGAGAAGCTGGATTTTATGAAGAGGAATCAGGAACATAGGAAGGTTTATTAACAACCTGAGATATGCAGATGACACAACCTTGCTTGCTGAAAGTGAGGAAGACCTGAAGTACCTTCTGAGGAAGATCAAGGATTACAGCCTTCAGTATGGATTACAAGAACACAATCCTCACAACTTGACCAGTAGGTAACATCATGAGAAAAGAAGGAAAGACTATAGTTGTCAAGGGCTTCATTTTGCTTACATCCACAATTTATGCTTATGGAAGCAGAAGTGAAGAGATGCAAGGATGCATTGCATTCGGGAAGTCTGCCTCACAAGACTTCTTTAAAGTGTTGAAAAGTAAGGCTGTCACTTTTTGGACTAAGATGCACCTGGCATAAGCCAGGGTATTTTCAGTTTCTTTTTATGCATATGGAAGCTGGACACTGTTTGTGAGTTATGGTGCTAGCAAGGTATGTTGCAAGTACCAGGCATTGCCAAAGGAACAAACAAATCTGTCTTGGAAGAGGTACTGCCAGGATGCTCCTTATAAGAAGGAAAGCAAGGCTTTGTCTCTCTTAATTGATCAGGAAAGACCAGTCCTTGGAGAAGGACATAAAGTTGGGGAAGGAACAGTGGAAAAGAGGAAGACCTTTGACAGTATGGATTGTCACCATTGCTGTAAGGATGGACTTGACAATGATTGAGGCTGGTGCAGGACTGGGCAATGTTTCTCTGTTGCACACAGACTTGCTGTGAGTCAGAAGATACTTAACGACACCTGACAGCAATCTTTACTGGAACTCCATTGTCTCATCATTCTGAGGAGCAGGGTGGGTTCAGACCACTGACCCTTTGGTTGCCAGCTGAGTGTGATCCCTGCACAATCAGGGTTCCTTTGAGTCACTTGCATACCCATGAGTAAAATAGATTTCATAAGGGGGTCACATGCCCATGACCACATTCCTGGCTCAGTCTCTTCATGGCCCCTTTATACAGTTTTTGCTTATGAGACCCTAATCAGTGAAGTTAGTTGATCTCATTAATTATCGCAAATTGCCAGGTACAGGCAGTCCTTGGGTGATGAATGTCCAAGTTAAAGACAACACCTACTTGCCCTTTGATGGTATGTAAATTCGCCCTCCCTCTGTCTCTTCTTGCAGAAATCCTTCACCACAAGCACCTTCACTTGCTGCACTTATAGCTTTTAAATCATCTGGAAGACTTCACTCTTTTTTTTGTACTGAAGCAAGCCTTTCTAAGAACCATGAGCATCTGTTCTGATGGCTTACTTACAAATTCCACTTAAAGACATACGTAGGCACAGGTCTAGTCTGTAACCAGGGTTGTCTGGCTCAACTGCCACCCTGGAGGTATTCATGACAAATTTCATTAAGCACAGTTTCCTACAGCAATTACTTTAGCAAACATATTTGTACAGGAATCATAACTTGTTCTCCAAGTTATAATTCATCGTTCCTTCTAACCTGGTAGAACAAAATTTCAAGTATTTCAGGAAAGCTTATTGTCCTTGTTACCAAAGAGATTTCTGTAAAACTCAGCATTTTGATAAGATACCTAATAAATGCAGGTTAAACTTTTAAAAAGCAGCTGATATTATGTGCTCATTAACCTCCTCCTATGACTTAATGGATGGTAATATTTTTCCCTCCTAGTGACTCTCTTAAGAGTCTTATATTCATTCACTGTTCTTTACTTCAGTCTCACATTGATACTTTTCACCTTTGACTTTCATATGCTTTTCTAAGTTTTATACCCTTAACACTCCAGGGCACTTCAAAATGCTCATGGAATAGTGGAAGGGAAAGACAATGGGATTTCCCCACCAACTTCAGCTGTATTGAAACATTAGCCCTGTTCTGTTGGCACTATCTCTAAGGAGACACAGAGATGCAGTGGTGAGAACACTTGGCTGTTCCTGACAGACTGGCAGTTCAATCCCACGGGCCACGTCACCAAAGAAATAATCTGCTCCACTCTGCCCTATAGGGTGGCTATACATGACATAGATATTTAAAGAGTTGTGACTAGATCATTTCATTCCAGTATTCTGAGTTCTCATCAATATGTGTTGATCTTAATAGAATGATATTGACGTGCTTGTGTTTGAATGTTGTAGTTGGACAGATAGGCAAAGACATATATAGGGCTAAGAAGATCTCTACACTAATGAACACCCTAATGCTTGTTCCTACTTACTTACAAATTCAAAAGGAATACTGACAGCCTATCAGTGTATTGACCTCACTTTAATATGATTTATTGTATACATCTATTGAAATTTTGAATCTGCCCTTTTCCCTAAAATAATCTGTTTTTATGCCTACACTTACAACATAGGGGAATGCCAGCATTTTATAAAAGATGGCAAGAAAATCATATTAAAAAAAACTCACAGGAGTTGGAAGGTGTGCCAGAGGATGGTTTATCGGAGAGAAATAGACTAATATCAAAATAGAAAGAACAGAAGCAGAAATAATGAATTTGCACATCCATCTCCTCTCCCACGACCTCATCACGCAGAGAGAGACCAATCAATTTCATGACAAGCCATAAATATTAAAATGGAACTTTTGAGTATCTTATCAAAAGCTTCCCAACATCAATTGTTTTCACAATGTTTTTTTTCCCCCTGCAAGCATTGAATACCTTCTCATCAATCTTTTATTTCAACCCATCTCATTTCAATTTCCTTCTTCCCACACACAAAATATTTTTTGGTCCCCTGCCCCCTCACCAGGTCTGACTCTTCTTTCTTAGCCAAGATGCATGAATATTATTTTACACTCCACGGTAGCAGCTATTCTATCAATGAGGAAATATAAAGTGGGTCTAGAGGATGTGTGCTGGCCCTGCCAGACAAAAACCGATAGGAGCGTGGGTAATGATGCCCAGCCACGGAGGGAGCCACAATGGGACCTGTGGATGTCTACACAGACACCAGCTGCTTTGTGTATGGAGAACCCACCAGCCTGCATGGGGCCTGTCCAGGAAAAGGGACCTTTCAAGAAGTGCTAAATTCTCACGTGCTACCTGCACCCGATCCCCCAACTTCACACACACACGCACACACACACACACACACACACACACAAGCACACACATTAAAACAACTTTTTAAATGTTCTAAGGGAGCATATTGAGATTCTCTTTCTTGGCCGCCTCTCTCTTGGGTCCCAGAATGCATTGCAAAGAACTGCTCATCACATCTTAAAAGCTGGAGGCAACTGTGTTTCTCTTCCTCATCCTCTTCTTGTAGGATCATACATGGAGACACGGTCCAGAGTTCCGTTGTGACTACTGGGCTTCTCTGGAAATTGTTCACTGTGCAAGGCTTTCTGGATTTGTTTGTCTGTTGGGATGGTGCCTGCTGTACTGTTGACATCACTCCAAGCAAGAAATTCATATCAACTATGACATGTTGCCAATCTCCCGCCCACTCACCCATATCATCCAAAATTGAGTGTTTTCATTCATTGTGAAATTCAGGTCATTCTTCCTCAATGACACCACTCGCTACTATGTACAGTCTGATGTACACATGTATTTTCTGTAACAGGAAGGGGATCCAATAACGTTGTATGAGTATTCCATTGCCTTTGAATTCCATTTTCCATGAACTTCTTGAAGCCTCCTGATGCTATTGGACACATACTAATATATTCTACCTAGTAATCAATGGCTACTAATTGACCATGGATTCTTGAGAATTTATATTTCTGTCTCCTTTCTACTTTCCACTGCAAAATGGTTAAGATGTTAAAACATAGAAACAGATTTAGCAAACTCTAATGTATCACTTTGTATCTGAGTGAGGTTTTTACAGCACTGGCCAGCCTGCTGAACATGGCCTACAGATGTGAGTGGATTGGCAAAGAAGTCAGTTAACTTTGAAGAACCTTGAATTGGTGTGAACCCTTGCACACTGATTCATTTTATGCATACAGCTCTGGATCACCAGTTCTGTTGGGTTCAAACAGCACATTCATCGCCCCAGACACCCAGTTTGAGAGGGTCACATTTGTCTGGGGACCGCCTGGATGCTGCAAATGCTGAATGCACTCAGACACTGAACAAAGGTTGCAAGTTCTAGTTGGTTCAGAGCTGCCTCCAAAGAGCTGCATGACCATGTACACCTGAACCACCAGCTGGCAGAGCCCCATGGGGTACACTCCTGCTGTGACACACAAAAGGTTTTCCAGAGTCAGTCTCAACTGAGAGGCAAGTGCCTAAAGCTGCTGAATGGGCTGCAGGGTCTCCTGTTTTCTAGGATTCCTGCAGAGAATCAGCTCTGTCTCTCCTTTTCCAACCCCGGAGACGGAGACGACGACGGAGATTGCCATGCCCATCTGGGTTGTCTACTCAGAGTGCTGGGTAATGATAAAGGTTTTCAATCACTGGGAGATTTTCATAGCCTTGGTCTCTCTCACCGATGACCATTGTCTGGAAAGGTTTGTTGTTGGGGAAATACATGCATTTGCCCCAGGGATTGTGTGCTGTGCAACTGTACCTCTCTCAGCTTCTCAGAGAGCTGATGCGAACTCTCCAAGCAGTTCACACCAATTAAATGATTAATCTTCACAACTCCCGCCAGAGACACACACGGGATGTACAGTACAGGGATTAATTTATGGCATAGAAAGGAAAACATTTAATGAAACCATTCCCAATTGAGCGCTCAGGGAAGATTAAATACACAAAAAGTAATTACCTATACTGAAAATTGCCCACCTGGGGTTAGCACCAGCTGATCCTTTACCAGAAAGTGCCATGGCCTCTCCAGAGAGGGGCATCTGGCCTTTGTCCTGTCCAGTAGTCCCTGAAACCAGAACCATCATTCCAGAGGGCCTTTCTGGGTCTCCCGGCTCCCTCAGTCATCCACCAGGACCAGCTTTAAGATTTCTGAGTTTCCACACTCAGGTTCCTAAGTCCAAACCTGTCTCTGCGTTCTTATGTCATGGTCTCAATGTGTATCAGCATATGTAAAAGACATTCTTTGTGGCAAAGAGGGTCAATATAATTTGCTTTCCTTATGACAAGCAAATAATTAAAGTAGCCTAATTTTTAATGAAAGACTTAAATTAATTGATCCCTAACAAATTCTATTTCTGTCTTCGCCATAATTTCCATGGTGAATTATTTAAGGGGTTTAAGTGTGGAAAAGATATATGACATTGGGGTAGAAGTATATATACACTTATCAAGTATGATTTGGGAGTTTTCTATATACTCAGCAAAAGTTGAAAATCTGTGGATACTTTATTTTTGATAATCATTGAAGTAATACTTATTCATCAACATAATACTTATCAATCAACCTAATACTTCTTCATCAACAATTATCCATGAAACAGAATACCTGGAAATTCCCATTGTTGGGTGCTGTCAAGCCAGTTCTGATTCCCAGCAGCCTTGTGACAGATAGAACAGAACACCAGCAGGTCGTTCTCATAGTCATTCTCATGTTTGGGCCCATTGTCACAGTCTCTGTATTGATCCATCTCACTGAAGACCTTCCTTACAAATTCAAGAGTAGAAAGCATTGCTTTTACAAAACAAAGCTTGGCTTCTTCTCGTAGGAAAATGACACACACACTCTCGGCTCTAAATCTAGTTCATACAAACTATCCGTACCATTGCTCTCTGCACTGATTGTCCAGTGCCCTTTGCCACTAAAGCAGAAGGCTTCTTGAACCAGCAAGCAGAGGATGCACGTTGATGGGAGTGCGCGAGGATTACTGGTAACAGATGCATCTCATGGCAAAGATGAGAACGGAAGAGCACTTGTAGGTTCAGCGGATTAAGCATAACACACACTGAAAGGTTTGATCGCATCTGCTGCTCCACTTACTGCATCAGGTAAGCATGTTGCACAAGGCACCTTCGAAAGGGTGAAAAGCAGGGATGCGCCAGATCTGAGTCATGGTATTTTCCTTTGCATCGAGTGTGAAGGTTGGACATGGACTAAAGAAGACCTAAGAAGAATAGATGCACTTGAATTGTAGTGTGTTTGAAGATTCTCGACAGTACCCTGGACTGCCAGAGAACAAGCAAATCTGTCTTGGAAGAAGTAAAACCAGGTCTCACCTCAAACATGCTTCAAGGAGAGACCTCGATAAAATGGACTGACACAGTGGCTGCAACAATGGGCTTGACCATCACAACCATGTGAGGCCTGGGCATGGTCGCCCAGTGTCGCATTCTGTGGCACACGGCACCATGATGTATCAGGACCGACTCCGGAGCACCTCATGGGTGAGGTGAAAGCAAGAAGGGTCCGAATGACTCCCCTGTCTTCCTAGAGAAGAGCGGCCAGGGACCTGTCATGTGACCTTCCCTCATCTGGATCTGCACTAGGAAGTATTCAAGGGGCATGAAGAATGGGTGTGGTGATTGTGGAATCTGCTCTATTGTTCTTTAAAATGAATTGGCAGGCATCCACAGGTTGGTTTAGGAAGACTCTGATCATATAGAAGGCTTTATTTTATTTTTTATTTTTTGTTTTAAAGTTAACTCCGTGGCAGTGGATTTGGTTTTAAATTTGGACGGAATTCTAAACTAGATATTTAAGAGATGGCATTAGAGTGAAAGATAAAAACTAGAGTGGAAAAGCTCATTTATAAATAATCCAAAAAAGGTCCATATTTTTATGCAAATGACACAGTAGGTCTTATGGTTTGGGGAACACCTTTTTCTGTACATAATTTTCCTGTTTCTGCCCTCTGTGCTATATAGGTGCTATTTACTTATGTGAACACTTAATTTGAAAAAAAAAAGAAAAAGAAAATACAGTGTTTGTCACCTCCCCATTTCCTAGGAATCCTTTAATTTTTCCCTTAGAAGTGAAGGAATATTCTCCAAGAATATATATGCTCACAAATTTGCACAATAGACAGATTTCCTGATGTTGTTACCAGATATGGGCTTCCCTGACTGTACCTGCATGATGACGTGTATGTCTCGTGATCCAGTTGCTCTTTCCAATGCCACATCTGCTTTTGTGAGGCTTTCAAACAGATGCTCATTTACAGTCTAGCCTGGAGCCCTGCTGCATCTGGCTCGCCTTCCTTTGGGCCAGATGGGACAGCTGGCTGCACAAACACAGCTGGCTTGTAGCCACGTGCAGATGGTTGACGTGGTACTTCAACATATTAACACCACCGCCAGGATGGCCCAGTATATGTTGGGAAGGGGATCTGCAGAGCCACTAAGGACTCAAAGTGGTGAAGACATGAATAATCGGAAGTAGCAGTGGCCAGGAGGAGCCTGGGGGGCAACGTTTGAGAAAGCAGACATGAAAAATAAAGGCCAGAATCCTGCCAAAGAGCAGAGTCAATCAATGTCCATTGCAACCCATGTTGCCTTGTAGAGCATGAGGCTGTGGGTATGAAACTGACATATGAGTTCCTCTCTAAGGAAACTCAGGGCCAGGTCTACCCTGTCCTTCAGCATGGCTATAAATTTACAATCGACTTGATGGGACTGTGTATGGAGTTTTGAGATTTTTGAGGTTAATCATTACAATCAACCTGTGGCCTCTTAGGCTAGGAACTCCTTCCCACAGGGAAGGATGGTAAGTCATTTCAGTGGTCTGAAGATCCAGCTGGGTTTTCCAACAGTGGTCCTTGTCTGGTAGCCCAAGATGCTGGCTCCTAAAGCCTGAAAGATGATGGTCTGGCTCTGTCCAATGACAGTGAACCCTGGGACCTCCAAGGATTTCTAGTGAAAGGAATGCAACGCTGCCCTTTTGCCATTATTTTAGCATCTGTATGAGCTTTAGAGAGGTGCCTTGACGAAAACTACCACAAAAGAGTGGGTGTGGGGAGACTCGTGGGAGGTGCGAGGTACACTAGTTAGGTGTCCAACTGCTGACTAAATGTAGGTAGTCTGATCCCCACAGGTTGTTCTGAGCAGAAAGATGTGGCTGTCTGCTGTTGTAAAAGCTTCAAACAAACAAAAAACCCTCACTGATAGGGAGAGATGGGAAATCGACTACAAAGATCGACATATCACACACACGAACACCAGAAACATGGCCAAGGGAGATAGCAGATGGTGGAAAATATGAAAAATAATAATTTATAATTATCAGGACTGCACTAGGGTGGGAGAGGGAGGGGAAAGGACAAAAGTAGTGCTGATACCAAGGGCTCAGGCAGAAAGAAAATGTTTGGAAAATGATGGTGACAGCCTACATAAGAATGTGTTTGATACCAATCGACGTATGGATTATTATAAGAGCTGTAAGAGCCCGCAATGAAATGATTTATTAATGACAAGAAAACAAAACTCACTGCCCTTGAATCGATACCAATGCACAGTGACCCCATGGGATAAGGTGGAACTGGCCCTGTGAATTTCCAAAGCTGTCATTCTTCGTGGGAATAGAAAGCCCCGTCTTTCTCCCCAAAAGTGTCTGATGTCATTGGGCTACTGACCTTGCAGTTAGCAGCCCAGTGTGTAACCACTGCCCCAGCAGGACTGCACTGTAAAGCTGGGGAAACCCACACACCTTTCTACTCAGTCTTGTGTGATCACAAGCCATTGAACTGGTGTTTTGGTTGGGTAGCTTAAAGCAAAATAGATATATTTTCTCTTTGCCCTTAGAAAATTCACTAGGGCCATATTCCCTCCTAAAACTCCATATTATAGATCCCCACACTCACTTGACTTACCATTCTTTTTCAAAAAAAATATCACTCAGCTCCCACCTGGGAATGAGAAACTTTTGTCCTATAACCCCCATTGCAGGATAACATGTAGGTATCTGTTTTGCAGCCTCGTGAATTGTTCCAGCACCCCCAGGGATTAGTGTCTCCTATTTGGGGAAACATTGCCTTAAAGAAAAATGGCTCCCATATCCATTGGCTTCGGCTAATCATAGGTGTGTCTTGGCCAGAAGCAGCAGCTTAACTCTTGGGCGGATTCATTGAGCTCATCTCAGGAACTCAATAATCAGTCATTGAACCTTGGTTATCTTGCAATGCCTGTGTGTTTATGGGAGGCAGACATATTCTCCATTCTGAGAAGGAATAAATCTTTGCCCGAGGGGCTGGTCTTCATAGTTGAGGGCTGCAGGGCATACAGGGGTAACCAAGAAAGAAGAATCTATCTGATGATATTTCAAAATACCCTGCTCCATTGCTGCATTGCTTCTCTGTTGACTAGGTGGCTGTCTTTCAAAGAAGGGTCAGTTAGCAAAAGACAAAACAACTAGAAGAAAGATAAGTGAAGTTTACCTGACAGTCGCTGCTCACTTTTGCTAAAGGAGCCCCTGAGTCAGCTTGACATAAAAAAAAATAATGTTGTTGTTTATCTCCAAAGTTAAAAATCCCTTCCAGACCCCCAGTGCCCAAGCTCCAACTCTTGTGTAATGGGAAACAAGCCCCACTGGAGATCACCATCTCCTCAGAGGACAGCCCCCAGGAAGCATAAAAGGCAAGCTTTGTCCAGATAAAGTGAAAAGGGCATCTCCTGAAGCCAGCTCTGTTATCTTCTTCCAGGGCACTCCTCTGTGGGTCTAACTTTCAAAAACATCTTTCATCTTTTACTCAACAATCCTTATTTCCCTACCTTAACTTGAGAGCAGGAGATTAAGTTTATAGAAAGACCTGTAGTCCTGCAATGACTCAATGAGAGAATAAGGGGTTAGTCAGTGTCCACAGCTTTAAAGACTCCATGGAACCATTCTACTCCCCTGGATGGGGTTGCGTTTTGTTGGGATGAACTTGGTATCAAGTTTTCTTGGTAATCAGAGATTTTTTTATGAAAACAACCAGGCTATTCTACCTTACCCACTCCCAATTTCTTACGACACAATTAAGCATCACTATGCAGAACTTGTACATGGCTCAAGAGGCAGTTGTACAAACAAGACAATAGAATATTGAAGGATTTAAATATCAGAAAAGTGGTTGTGTGCAGGACTGTGGTGCACAGGGCTGGCTGTTCAAATCCAGCAGCTGCTGTCCAGGAGCAAGGTTGGGCTTCCTACTCCCACTGGGGCAGTGATGCCACACAAAAAAATCGTTTAAAAGTCAGAAGAGGGTGTGATGATTGCATCCTCTCACCATACTGACTCAATCTATGTATTGAGCAAATCATCAGAGAAACGGGGAAAATGTGGCAGCAGGAGGGGGGTGAAGGTCTTATTCACAACCTGAAACCTTGCTTGCTGCAAGTGAAGAGCACTTGGAACACTGGCTGACAACGATCAGGATTGCAGCCTATAGTTGGATTGCGAGTGAACATCAAGAAGAGCAAAATCCTCACCACTGGGCCAACAGGTGACATCATGATAAATGGAGAGAAGGTTGAAGCTGTCAAGCAGCTCATCTTGCTTGGACCCACAATTAATGTTCCTAGAAGCGCAGTCAAGAGATCAAAAGAGGTGTAACAGTGGGTAAATCCACTGCACAAGATTTCAGAGTATGGAAAAACTAAGATTCCCCCAACTGAACTCCTGGAATTTTTTTTTTGGCGGGGGAGGGCATCACTGCCCCGGTGGGAGTAGGAGGCCCAGCCTTGCTCCTGGAGAGCTGCTGCTGGATTGAACCACCAACCCTGTGGGCCGCAGTCCCGCACACAACCACTGCACCACTGGTCCGTGGAATTTTCAATTGCCTCCAATGCATGTGACAGTTGGGCATTAAATAAGAAAGAACAAAGAAGAATCAATGGATTTGAAGTGCGGTGATGAAGAAGAATATTGCTAAAAACTCAAAGCGATTGGTGTTGGAAGAAATATGACCAGCATATTCCCTCGAGGCAAGGATGGTAAGACTTCATCTTACATACTTCAGACATGTTGTCAGAAGAGAGCAGTCCATGGAGAAAGACGGGAAAGGGGCAGGAAAAGAGAGGAACGCCTTAAACGTGATGGAGCGACACATGGCTGCAGTGGTGGGCTCGAGCATGGGAACCATGGTGAGGGTGGTGCGGGACTGGGCGCTGTTGTGCACAGGGTTGCAGCGGATCCGAGTCTACTCAGAGACACCTAACAACAATGACAACAACAATAGCAACAACACATGTCGTTTTCATGGGTACTGGAAAGAATGACCAACCACGGGATTGGATTGAGGAAAGCAATTTTAGGTTCTTTCTCTTAGGACTATGTGGTCGTTACATCATTTCTTGTCAACTTCATAAATAGAATGAAAGGGTGGAGTCTAGCCTGTCAATCAGTTCACTGCCTCTCTTCCCCCTTGGAGTTAGGGCGCACTTTCCACTCACAGGCCTGAGATATTACTGCATGCAGCATCATTGTATGTGCTACATGAGTGTGAAGACGAATTAATGGGCTAATATCAGACTTAGGGGCTAATATCATACTTATGGACTTGATCTGGCCTGGCCTGGGATGTCTTTTGATGCATAATTACTTCTTGATACAAAGTTTCCTCTTACACATATATGAGTGTTAATGAATTTGTTTTTTAGTCAATATGAGCTAACACAGGACACCATGGGGGATATGCTGAAGAAGTTTGAGAGTCTAGTTGGATGACCCTTGAATACTGTTCTTGACTCAGCTTTCAATCAAACAATAGACACACTCATAAACTGTATTAGGATCTCTGCTAACGTAATGGGTTATGTATTGAGCTGCTAACCACAAAATTAGAAGTTCAAATCCAAGAGTAGCCCTGACAGAGAAAGGTGAGGCTTTCTTCCATTCCTATGAAGATTTACAACCTCAGAAACCCATGGGGGAAGTTCTACTTGGTTCTGTAGGCTCTTCAGGAGTTGGAAGTGACTCCACAGCAGTGAACTGAGTTTTTGGAGATTAATCCATAGAGGTAGTACTCCCCTGGTCTGTAGGGCCCCTCCTAATCAGAACTGACTCAATGATAGTGAGGTTTTGGGTTTATCATAAGGCAGGTGTACACCTCTTAAATAGTCACCTATATCTTAGTAAATAAAAAGAGAAGCATTTGACTTGTGATAAACCTCAGAGGGCAGGGGTTGATAGAGAAAGAGGAGTGAAAATGGTAAAGACAGGAAGGACATGAGAAGAATATCTTTATAATATTTGTAAGATATGACAAATAAATAAATGAACTATTAAAGGAAAAATAGATAAGGGTTTCTGGATGTTGGGATGGGGGTGGGATGGGATAAAGGTATCAAGGATTTTAAGAAGAAGGAAAATGTCTTGAAAGTGATTGTAGTAGCCCTTGTACAATACGGCTTGATGTGATTAAACAACGGAATGTCATGTTATATGTAAGAACTCCCAATGAAATGAATAATAATTTAAAGGAAAACCTGTTCCCTCCCAAATAAACCTCATAATCATGCATATAGCAAACATAAAGAAGAAACAAAATGAGTATGGATTTTTAACTGGAAAACAAATTTGCTCTGTAAACCTTCATTCAAATCACAATAAAGAGTTTTTGAAATGTGCACCCCCAAACTCAGAAATGGCAAACAACAGCTTGCTCTCCTTGCTACCTTTTCACCTGCCCTCATTTCTACCCACAGAAGGAGAGAAAATGCATTGTCCACCATCTCCCCCCAAACAAAACACACTGCCATTGATGCGATAGTGACTTAGAGTTAGCCTGTAGGACAGGGGAGAACTGCCCCAGTGGGTTTCTGAGGCTGTAGATCTTGACGGGACTAGAAAGCCTCATCTTTCTTCCACAGAGTGACGGATGATTTTGAAATGCTGACCTGTGGTTACCAGCTGAATGAATAACCACTAGCCCAATCCAAAGCAAACTTGTAGCCATGGAGTCAGTGAGACTCAAGGTAGCGTTGTGTGTTAGAGAGTGGAGACCTGCTCTGCAGGTCTTTCTTCCACAGCAGCATGTCAAAGTAACCGCCTTCAGGCCACTCCCAAGACTAGGAGTGGCTGGCTGGTGCTTCTTAACTGCTAATCTTGCGGTTAGCAGCTCATGAGAAATTGGTCTCAGACACTCACAAGGCAGGTCTACCTTGCCCTTGGGGGTGGCTATGAGTCAGAAGGGACTCAGTGGCAGGGAGTTTGGTTTGGTTTAGGGTATGAGCTGAGCACAAATATTCTTTTTCAAGTTATGAAATTAAATATTCTAAGTTTCGGTTCCTACATATCTAATATTTACTTCAAGACACTGTTTTTGTTGTTGTTTGGCACCTTCAAGGGAGTTCTGGTTCACAGTGGTGCTGTCTACAACAGAACAAAACACTGCCTGGTCCTATGTCACCCTCACAATGGTTGTTGTTTGAGCCCTTTGTTGTACCCACTGTGTCTGTCCATTCCCTTGAGGGTCTTCCTCTTTCCCAACGACTCTCTATTTTACCAAGCAGGGCAGCATGATGTCAATACTCAGGGGTTGGTTTCTCCTCATAACATGTTGAAGGATGTGTGCTACACCCTCACCATCCTTGCTTCTAAGGTTCCTTCTGAATATACTTCTTCTATGATAGATTTGTTAGTTTTCTCTGGAAATTAGTGGCATAGTAATATACTTTGCTAAAACCCTATTTCAAATGCATTGATTCCTTTTTGGTCTTTGTAATACATTGTCAAATTTTCACATGCATATGAGGGACTTAAAGAGACCATGGATTAGATCAAGAGGATCTTAGTCCTCAAAGGGCCTTCCTTGCTCTTCAGCACATTGAAGAGATTTGGTGCAGCTGCTTGACCCAGTGCAGCATACCCCTTCAATCCTCAACTGCTGTTTCCAAGGATGCTAATTGTGTATCCAAGTAAAATGAAATCCTTGACAACTCCACTGTTTTCTCCATTTATCATGATCGTATCTATTGTCCCAGTAGGGTGAATTTCTGTCTTCTTTACATTGAGTTGCTATCTTTTCCTGAAGGCTGTAGTCTTTGATCTTCATTAGTAAACATTTCAAATCCTCACCACTTAAAATAAGTAAGATTTCCATATCAGAATTCCAATAACAGACAGTCCCATCAAGGTGATGAAAAGGGGAGAAACTAGAGACCCAGAGTCCATCCATGGATAATTAGATGTCCCCATCTGTGCAGACAGACGGTGCAGAAGGAAAAATACATCTAGTGGGCAGTTTAGCAGCAATGAAACACACAGCATTCCTCTGGTTCTTTAATCCGTCCTTCCCCTACTATTATGATCACAGTCCAGTCTCACAATCCCTGCTAGCCCAGTGTACAGAGAGTGGCACAGGTGAGAGATTTCAATATACGGAAGTCAGGAAAGACAAACACCCTCAGAAATTGTAATGGGAGCAACAATTCCAAGAGAATAGGAGGAAGGTGGGGCACAGGGAATGGGTAAGAATGGCAGCAGAATAAACCCCCTCAGGGGGAGAATACCAGGGAAGTAGGTGAAGAGATACAAGTGGCAGTGTAAGATATGTATAAATAATAATAACAATAACAAATAGTATATTAAGGGGTGAAAGAGTGGGGTGGAGGGAGGGATAAAAAATGAGGAGCTATATCAAAAGACACTAGAAGAAAGATGATGTTAAGAACTGTTGATGCCAAAAATTGTACATGTCTGCTTGAGACAATGGATGTATGGTTTTTTTTTATAATATATGTAAAAGTCCCCAATAAAATGATTTATTTTTTAAAAAAGCAAAAAATGTGACTGTTTACTAGCAAGCCTTCCTCTAAGCTTGATGCTGGGATCTTCTTCAGCAAGTGCACCTTCTCAGATCACTTGCTCAGCACACAGACCGGGTAAGTAGAGAAAAGGGACATATGCACACCTTTCCTGACTTTTACAATGCACTATCCCTTTTCTGTTCAACTAGCTGCCTTTTGGTCTAGGTACAGATTTGTCACGATCACAATGAAGTGTAATGAAATTCCTATGATTCTCAGTGTTTCCCCTATTTGTATGTGATCCACACAGTCAAATGTCTTTGTATAATCAATAAAAGACATGCTATCCACTTTCTGGTATTTTTGCATCCAGCTAAGACACATTCAACATCACCTATGATATCTTCCATTTCATGTATTTCTCTCAATCAGACCTTCATTTCTGTCAATCCCATGTCCTCATTTGGCTGCAACCATTTTTGAATTGCATTCAACAAAGTTGTACTTGTTTTAGGAAGTTTAAAGAAGAAAATAATGGTCATTTGCTTAATCAGCTCAGCTAGTTTGTTAGATGTTAAAAAACATCAGCCACAGTGCTTAAGAACTGATTTTCCTAACAAATGTTTCACTGGCCTGGCAGTTGCCACGTTGGCATGGCAACCATGCAAACCACACCATGAGTCTCACAAAACATTTCTTCTCACTGTCATGGGAGCATAGTACTTTATCTCTGAGAGCAATAGATTGGAGGTTTGCAGTTTTGCTTAGGTATTATGATGTTTCCAAAATGTTAATTTTCATTGCAATCAGTCAAATACCCGGTAAGGAGTGTGGAGGTGTATGATAGTTAAGGTTTATTGTGCCAACCTGGCCAACAAACACATGCGGGTTTGAAGGGTGGAAAGATAAGCCTTGTCTTTCTTGTTCTCTGATGGTTGCACCAGTGTGTGGCTGCCATAGCTTGCAAGGCTCACTTCCTGCGAGACATCCCTGAGGAGAGGCCACGTGGACCTCCCCTGTTAGAGCTCTGGGTGCTGGAGAACCCACATGGAGACCCCGGCCACTGTAACTGCTTACACACTCACTGATTTAGCTTTCCTCCTGCAGCTTGTGTTTTGTGAGATTGAAAAGGACTTTGTAGATGGGTGTCCAATGTATGGGCTAATGTCAGACTAATGGGATTGAACTTGACTGGGTTGGGATGCTTTCTTAATGTATACTCACCCTTTATATAAAACTCTTTCATATATATCTGAATTTCTGTGGATTTGTTTCTCTGGCCTACCCAGACTAACACAAGGTGCATCTCGTTTACCTCATGCTTCTCAAAGAGAAATGAGAATGGGTGCCTATAAAGAAAGGGCTTTGGGGCTGAGCCCCGGTGGCGTAGTAGTTGTGCGTGGGAGTGCGGCCCCCTGGGACGGAGGAGGTCCAATTCCAGCAGTGGGACTGGGCCTCCTAGTCCCACCACCGGAGAGCAGTGATGCGCCCCCCCCACCCCCAACAAAAGAAAAAAAAGGGCTTTGTTTTCCATAGTTTTGGAGGACTGGAATTTTCTTAGATATGAACCCACCAGGTTCTCTAATGGTAAAAGTCGAGGCTGTTGGCTCCTATAGTTTTACAACCCAGAAAATTCTGTGTTGGATTGTCATAAGTTGTGATTGCATCAAGGGCAGTGAGTTTGAGGTTTTAGTGGCAACTGTTAGTCACTGTCCATCAGATTTCAACTCCTGGCACCCCTCACCCATAGGATTTTAGGCCTGCAGATTAAAATTACGCCAGAGGGTTTTCAAGACTGACTTTTGGAAGCAGATTCCCCAGGTCTGTCTTTTAAGGACTGGCTTGAACTCAGCACTTTTCAGCAGTGGTTGTGTCACCCAGTTACTCACTAGCTGTACACTCTCATGTCTGTGTAATAACAAAGCAGTTTCCTTAGCTCAGCCACACATGTGCAGCAATTATATGATGTTTAATCCTTCCTGGCACTAGACACCAGGAGCTGTTTTAGAGTCCTAAGAGAAGTCATTTGCTTTGGGTAATGTATTTGTTTGTGCTAATAACATTCTCAGGGCTACCATAAACTGTTAGCCTTTCATCCATTTCCAGAATTCTGAAAATGATTAGTCACCTTCTGTTAAATTCATACTCGTACTGACTTGGTTAAGGTGATACCTGCCATTTCTCCCAATGTAGAAACAGCCTTTTCCTAGAGATCAGCCCCTATAAATAATATAGCCTTTAAATCAATAATGCTCTCTATAGAATTATCTTAGCCCCCATGGGGATGATTTACAACATTACATATCACAAAATGAAAATGATGTCTCAGAAGCGAACCAGAGATATAGAAAGTATAAATCTGTGAATGGATTTGAGGTTCCCACTTAATCATAGTCTTCCTGATTGAGGAATAATTGGTTCTTTTGACATGGTTGCACTTGGTACTTCCCTCTCTGTGAGTTTGAGGAAGAAAATAGTGTTCTGACATTGATTGTGGTGATGAGTGGCACACCTTTTCTTAGTATGATTGAACTCTTAAATAGTATGATTTGTGAACCCTATGCCAATAAAAAATATCTTTAGAGAAGAATACAGTCTAGAAAACCCAATAGGCTATATTCCTCCCACATACAGCTTGCTGGGATTTCAAATCCACAACAATTATCATTCCTTTAGCAAAAGTAAACTACACCCGTGTGGATTTCTGTATCCTTGTTACACACAAGGACTACATAACCTTTACTATTCTGTGTTTTGTTTTGTTTTCAATCTCATTGTGCTTAGTCCGACTAAGTTGACTAGAGAAACAAATCCAGAGACACATATGTGTGAAAGAGAAAACTTTATATCAAAAAGCAATTGTACATTAATAAAACATCCCACTCCAGATCAAGTCCATAAGTCCATTATTAGTCCACATGTCAATACCAGTCCATAAATTCCTCTTTCAACTCTCACAGTCATGCAATGAGGCTGAATGCAGGAAGATCCCAGGCCAGTGGGTTGAAAGTCTTGTGTATCCAGTGGTGGTGGAAGCATCTCAGCACTGGTGTGGGTCTCCACATGGCTCCTCCAGCTCCAGGGCTCTGACTAGATCATTGCAGCTCCATGTGGTTTGCCAGCAGGAAAAAGAAGCCAACAGTGCCTCCAGCCTTCAGGGAGAAATACAGGAGTTCCCAGAATCCTTAGGAGAAGGCCATGCCCACACAGTGACCTCATTGGCTCTGACCTGATGGACAGGCTAGACTCTACCCTTCCTAAGTTGTCAGGAGGTTATGTAGCTGCCACACTCATCATTCCTTATAAATACAAATCATCCTCATTGTTTTTCTATGATATTGTGACAACTTCTGTTGCTTGACTCCTCCCATGTCTTCCCCTGCCTCCACCATGTTTTGGCTGACCTTCCTCTCATTGCATACTGCCTTCCATTTCAACAAGTTTGCCCTTTTCTCTCCTCTTGCCAGTGACTTGTCCTCTCTTGCCCTCCCACGTGGAATGTCTCTTATACTGTGAACTCTTTCAAAGTACACAGAGTTCACTTCCTTTCTGTGAACGAGTGTTTGGGTTGTGTCTGGTCTTTTTTTTTTTTTTTTGGACATCACTGCTCTCCGGTGGTGGGAGTAGGAAGCCCAGCCCCACTGCTGGAATTGAACCTCTATCCCAGTGGGCCGCAGTCGCGTGTACAACCACTACGCCACTGAGGCTCAGCCCTGTGTCTGGTCTTTTGCTATTAAAAAGAATCCCACACTGAACAACAGGCCTGGTGTATATGCTGTTTCCTAGTTGTGGAGGTATATTTTGCTCACCATAAACTCCTAGAATTGGAGAGCAAGTGCTTACCTTTTTGTGGTGCTTTATTGTTAGTCTGCAGTCAGGTTGGTTCCCCCTCATAGCGACCCCATGTACAATGGAATGGACATTTCCTCCCCTGGTCCATCTGCATCCTCACAATTCTTGTTATGTTTGATGCCACTATTGAAGCCACTGTACCAAACCATCTCGGGGTGGGGGTGGGGGAGAGTGGTCTTCTTCCTTTGGGCTGAGTCTTTCACTTGTATGTAGCTTTGTCAAACAATGCCAAATGTCTCCTGAAGCTATGGAGGGCAAATTTCTGGAAGAGTTCACACAAAACAGAGCAAGTTCTTTAGCTTTTAAAACTTGTTCAAATTTCATTCATAACAAGGACAGTAAGCATTTCAATTGGCATTTATCATATATTACATTTGGACTTTAATATTTATACTTTAATATTCATTTGTACTTTTGTTCTTCTGTAGCTATTCCTGTCTTCTACCCATTTTTCTGGAGATTTTAAAACTTTTCTAATATTTAAGAGCTCAGAGAGAACAGGATTTTCATTCCTGTATAAAGTACAATCTTGGCATACAATGGGTGGATGAATGGATGGATTGTGATGAGTTTTATGAGCCCCCAATAAATGACTTTGAAAAAAACAAAAACAAAAACAAATCCCTATAATCTCAGACACTCACTGGGGCAATTCTACCCTGTCCTATAGGGTCACTATCAGTCAACTCCATGGTAATGAGTTTGTGTTGTTTTGTTTGGGGGGGTGCCTGTTTTGTAGGTTGCACATTTTGTCTTCCAATTTGTTGTTTGCCCAGGCTTATGATACATTGTGTCATTAAAAAGCTATCTTTAATTTGAGTTCATTGAATTTATTAATATTTTATAGCATAGTGATTTTGCTTTAATTTCAAAATGCCTTCCCCATACTCAGGATAAAGAATGCCTTTGTGGATGCTCATAGGGTCTTGTGTGTGAAAGCCCCCTGGAGACCCTGTAGATTATGTGCTAACTGAAAGGTGGCAGTTCAGACTCACAGCTGATGCATTGAAGAAGAGTGACACTGTCTGCTTCAATAAAGATAAGCTGTACCAGAAACTCCTGCAGGGTCCAGCAGTTATACTCTGACCAACACTGTCAATATGACTTATAATTGACTCAGTTGCTGTGTGTGTGTGTAATGAGAATTATTTGTTTCAAGGAACCCTGGTGACACTGTGGTAAGCACTCAGCAAACACAAATATATGTCAGTTCAAACCACCAGCTCTCTCCAGGGGGAAAAGGTGAAGCAGTCTACTGTACTTCTGTCAAAATACGTAGCCTTGGAAGCCCCACGGGGCAGTTCTACTCTGTTCTCTTTGGTCAGTAAGTCAGAATTGACTGGAGAGCAGTGGATTCAGTCTTTTGAGTGTTTTAATTACCCTCAGATCCATGGCCTAGAATCCACTTAACTGGGGGTGATCTAATTTACATAATAGAGAGATCCCTACTGCCAAATGGGATTCATTCATAGGTGAAGGAAATCAAACCAAACTCACTGTCAATCACTGAATTGATTCCCACTCATCGTGACCTGATTGGACAGGGTTGACCTTCCCCTGGGGGGTTCCAAGACTGGGCATCTTTAAAAGCGCAGACAGCTTCATCTTTCTCTAACACAGCAGCTGGCTGATTTGAACTGCCGACCTTCCTGTTAGCAGCCTAATGTATAAGCACTGTGGCCCCAGGGCTTCTACAGAGTTTGAGCTCCAATCCAGATTAGGGGGCATAGATGGGGTGGGACAAAGGAGGCATTGTTCTGGCCACATCATGTGTAGCTCACTGGCATGCCTAATTATCAGTCTTCATCTGAAGTCTGAGGAAAATTCTGGTCTTGAGTATGTGATGACCATGATGACAATAGAGAATTTCACTGGAGGACTGAGAGAGGCTAGAGACTGAAATCCACTGTTTATCTCACCAAGGGTATTTATTTTAATTAAAAATCATTTTATTGGGGGCTCGCAGATTATTTTTCACAATACATAAATAAATATACTGTGCCATGCACCTTCACATGTCTGCTACTGTTACCATTCTCCAAATATCTGCCTTTCCCCTTGAGCCCTTGATATAGGCTTTCCATCCTTTCCCCTCTTCCCCTGCTCTCCCTTCCCCACCAACCCTCAATACTTTATGTTATTATTATTCTGTCATATCTTATACTGCCCAACCTCTCCCCAGCCAACTCCTTTGATGTCTTTCCTCCAAATAGGAGCCTCTGTGTATATCCTTGCAGTTGGTTCCATCTCTCTACCCCACCTTCTCTCTACCCATCCAGAAGATCCAATCTCATCACTGGCCCCAAGGGGTTCATCCATCCTGGTTTCCCCATATCTCCAGCTGTTCTCTCTACCAGTGTACCTTCTCCAGTCCAGCTGGTTTTGTAAGGTAGAGTTGGGACCATGATATTTGGGGGAGGAAGGTTTCAGGAACTAGAGGAAAGTTGTATGTATCATCACTGCCCAGTTACACCTTGACTGGTCTGTCTCCTCCCTGTGACTCCCCTGTAAAGGGGTGACCAATTACCCACCAGTGGGCCTTAGGTCCCCACCCTGTTCTCCCCCTCATTTGTATTGATATGATTCTTATTCTTTGATGCTCAATACCTGCTCCTTTTGGCCCCTCTTGATCACACAGGCTGGTGTGCTTCTTCTATATGGGCTTTGCTGTTATTGCGCTGAACAGCGACTAGCTTATCTTCAAGTCTTTGAGACTCCAGACATTTAATCATTTGGTAACTGGGCACCATCCGTTTCTTCCACTCTGTTTGCCTCTGTATCCATTTGTCTTCAGCAATCATATCAGGGCTTCTTAAGAACTTGCAAATCAACACAAACAAACCCTAGAACTGTTTAGATGGTGTTTGGTAGTTTGCATGTCAACAAAATGATTCTTGAGATTCTGAAGCAGGAGGTGCTTTGTTACTGTTGTTATTCTGACCCCAAGTGGATTAAGCCTTACAGTGACCAAATAGGACACAGCAGAACTGCCTGATGGGGGTTCCAAGGAAGTCTGGTGGCATGATGGATGTAGTATCTGGATGCTACACAGTAATGGGAGAAGGATGAGAGGGTGGGAGGGATAGGGAGATAAAAGGGCATTCTTCACTGACTGCACATTTAGAGTTACCATAAGTTTTTTGATGGATGAATATCTCGGCTATGACCCTGATAGATGCTGAATCCATAGGATTATCATGAAACATATCTCTTCTTTGAGTTGACCTCTCAGATGACTTTTTGTGTCAGGATAGAAGGCCTGATAGAAGGCCTATCCTGATATTTTTATCAGGATAGAAGGCCATCTGCCAAGATACTCCTTGTATCACCCTAACTAATCCCTGTTGTCTTCTGGAGTGCTGCATTACCTTGTTAAAACACTGAACATAAAGCCTACTTGAGAAAGGGTTATTGAAAGCATTATGTGGGATTAAGTATATTGCTGTTTGTAAGAGGGATTTGCAAACAGGCGAAGTGTCACATAAATATTAGTTCTTATTTGAGCCCAGGTGTTTGGTGGCTATGGTGGCATTCAGCAAAGACTCAGCTTCTTTGAACTTCAACTTCTCATCTAAAAAAGAAGGTCATCCATTGTACCTACCTTCCTATGTAGCTGGACTCAGTAATAGAAACATTACCAGACATATAGACAATTCCAAAAATATTAGTTTGTAACGTCAGTGTAAGAGTCTACTATTAGCCTTTCAGGAGCCCCAGCGGCATAGTGGATTACATGTTGGGGTGCCTTACAACAAGGTTGGCAGTTTGAATCAATGAGGCATGAAGTCTTGTAAATCTCCATCAATTTATCACAGAGGAAAACCAAGGGACCTCTGTTAGGCTTTTCATTTTTAATTTTTAAATCATTTTGTTGGGGGCTGTGCTACTTTTATCACATATTCATCCATCCATTGTGCCAAGCACATCTGTACATTTGTTGACCTCATCATTCTCAAAACGTTTGCTTTCCACTTAGCCCTCAGCATCAACTCCTCACTTTATCTCTCCCTCCCCACTCCCACTCATGAACCCTTGATAATTTATAAATTGTTATTATTTTGTCATCTCTCACACTGTTTCACTTCTCCCTTCACCCATTTTTCTGTTTTCCATCCCCCAGGGAGGAGGTTATATGTAGATCCTTGTAATTGGTTCCCCCTTTCTACAACACCTTTCCTCCACCCTCCTGGTATCACCATTCTCACCACTGATCCTGAAGGGTTCATCTTTCCCGGACTCCCTTTGTTTCTGGTTCCTATCTGTACCAGTGTAGACCCTAAGGTCTAGTCCGATTTGTAAGATAGAATTGTATTCCTGATAGTGTGTGTGTGTGTGTGTATGGGGTGTGTGGGGGGGGAGGCATTAAAGAACTATAGGAACGTTGCATGTTTCATCATTGTTAACACTGGACCCTGACTGACTCGTCTCCTTCCCATGACTCTTATGTAAGGGAATGTCCAGTTGCCTACAGATGAGCTTTGGTTCCCCAATCTGCACTCCCCCTCATTTACAATGATATGGATTTTTGTACTTTGATGCCTGATATCTGATCCTATCCACAGCCCATGATCACACAGGCTGGTGCACATCTTCTAGGTGGGCTTTGTTGCTTCTTAGCTAGATGGCCACTTGTTTACCTTCAAGCCTTTAAGACCCCAGACACTGTATCTCTTGATAGTTGGGCACCGTCAGCTTTCTTCATCACTTTTGCTAATGCATCCGTTTGTCTTCAGCGATTGTGTTGGGAAGGTGAGCATCATGGAATGCCAGCTTACTAGAACAAAGTGTTCTTGCATTGAGGGAGTACTTGAGTGGAGGCCCAATGTCCATCTGCTACTTTAATAATAAACCTATAACTATATGCACACAGGCCGATTTCCCTATCATCATGTATAAATATGTTTACATATGTGCATGCCTTCATTTAGACCTCCATAAATGCCCTTTGCCTCCTAGGTCTTGCCTCTATTTCCTGTTATTTTCTTCTTGTTCCTCGATCATGCTCAGTGTTAGGCTTTTCTTGTCTGCATAACAGAGCACTGAACATTTGCATCACAAAAATGTAAGAAGCCTCATCAATAAATTGTCAAGGAAGTAATTGTAGATGGGCTCTACAAAATAGGTTCCAGGTAGTCTCCTTTCAACAGTAAGAGGTTTTTATCAGTCACATTGGACTGAAGCATTATTTAGTAACGAGAGAAGCTAGTCTCTCCTATCCAGGGCTGGACTGCTTGCTGTGACCACAAACTCATCAAAATACTGGCCCATAAGACCTTTGGCTCTCAGCCATCTAATTAGGTGGCCTGTGTCCTTTCCACCTTGTTGATCCTGAATCAATGATTAAAAGAAAAGAATGTGTTAGGTCTATGGACTGAAATGAAAGAATATGGAAAATGCCCTCGATTAGCCGTCCTGTGGTTGCATGTGGCAGTCTAAAAATGTGTATGGAATCAACAGAAGCCTACAGTCATTTTCCTTGGTCCCAGGTTGCAGGGACTCTAAAGCAGTTCCCGAAGGTGTGTTGAAGCAAGGAACTACAGCAGGAAGGCACTGTCAGTGTTTTATTTGTGCCAAACAAAGCTTCTGTTGCACAGGGAAGAAGTCATTCCAATTATGAGTGAGTTGCAGGCCTGTGTCTCAGTGTGTTATATTTAGACCCATGCTATAGGCCTAAACCTTATGGAATTCACAGCCAAGGTGTGTAACTGCTTTCCTCTGTGTTAGTCATTGAAAAACATAAATACCAATGCCTGTCAGCTCTGGTTTCTTCCTTACCGATGAAGACTAGAGAGAAAGTGCTTGCCATTGTTTATCGTGCCCTAGAGCTGTGCAGAGACACACACTCCCCCAGGGGGCCCAGTTAACAGGGAGGGGCTGGCGTTGGGCTCGATCTTCTTTGATGTCCAGGAGACACCTGGAAGATTTAGAGACAAGCCTGGAATTGTTAAGAATAAGGTCCCCAGCTTACTTGTTCTCCCCTTAAGTAAGGGATTGTACCCACCTCTTTTCTCTTAGTTCAACATTATGGTGTACCCAAATTAAAAGAAGAAAATGGCCATGCCTTTCATCTCCTAAGAAAGCATTCTTGTTTCCTGAGACATTTCTGGAAGACAGAAGGGAGAGAACGGCCGACTTCTTCCTAGCTCACCCAGCCAGCTGATTTTGATGCACAGTGATCGTAGGGGACAGGGCAGGGCTGCTCCCTAGTGCTTCTGGACCGTCTGCAGCTCCTTAAGGGAGCAGGCGATTTCATCTGCCTCCCTGGCCTCCTTTCAGTTAGCAAGTCAGGGCTTAGCTTAGCCCCAGTGCCAGCCCAGTGCTTCTGATATCCATAGGAATCGGCTCCAGCTCACATTTGTTAGAGTTTAGGATGATAGACAAGTCCAGTCAGAGAAGGGGGGAGGTGAGTGAGGAGGGGAGCTAACTTACTTACCCCCCCCCCCCACACACACACCTTATTTCTCTCTTCACCTGAAGTATTTGGAGGTTGTCTATGGGAAAAAACTCATGGTGTAGGGTAAGTGGATATTATTTGCCCCTTTTGCCCTTTTTGCCATGCCCCTTTTGCCCACAGGCACATGAGAAGAAGAGCTTGCTGGTTAACTCCAACCCAGGAGTATGCCAAAGTACATGCAGTGGCCTTTTTAAATAAAATAAATGCTGTCTGAGAAATCCACATCAACTCCATGTTGTTTAACATACCTATCATGGTGAATGCTAAAATGATCTTTGATGGAATGACACTTCAGGGGCTTTTCTTTTTAAGTGTCAATGTCACCATGGTTTTAACTCAGATTTCATGGCTATCGGCTCACTGATCCACTCCCATCTGCATTTGGGGCGGGAGAATGTGGAAATATTGAATCCCAGGCTTCACTCCAGCCAACAGCACCAGCCTTTTCCTCCATTGATGCCAGTTTCGGTCATGGCTACAGTGGAGTGGACTCTGTGGTTCCCCAGGCCTCTTGGTGCCCTCGCCTGGCCAAGTTCCCTCTGGTACTGGTCCTAATGAGAAGGGAAATGCCCAAAGACCATCAGCAGGAAGGAGTCAAGGGAACTCAGGGACATGGCTAAGACCCAGGCCGCCTCATTAGTGAGGGGCTAATTGACATTTCACAGTAATTGTATTACTCTGCCTTTGGGAATGTAAGAGAGGCCTTTCAAGATCACTTTTTAGCATAATGTCTTTGATTATAATGGGGACCAGCAAGAAAAAAAAAAGTGGAATAAATTCAAAGTGTAAAGTCACCAAGTAGCCATCTTTTTGAGGTCTGCTTTTTTATTATCTTTTTAAACTGAAGGATCTAGTAGAAGGAATGGTTTTTATTCTTTTCCAATTAATATAAATTGGCATTTCGTGCTCTTTGGAAACCATGGGGGGTGGGGGGAGAGTGCAGTTCAATGACAAAATGTCACTGAGGAAAAGACCCTGGTCTCAGTTAGTTTGACCCTCTCTAAACATTTGTAAGTGTGTGTTGTCTTTATAGCATCATTCGCTGTGACCACACAAACCACTTGCTCCCACTACACTTTAAAACACCCTTAAATTACTTCCTGCACAATGGCCATCTATTCTCTTATTGGCACAGAAAATGCATTGTTACAAACTGGTAAGCTTACAAAATAAAACAAACAAGCAAAAACATGTTTGTTAGATGTTATTTTCAAAAGAAGTAACAAGTGTGCTGGATTTATTTTTAGCACCAAAAAGGGGGGGGGTGGTGGTGAAGGAATCTGAAGTCGTAGATCAAATGTGTTTCTCAGAAAATATATAAGAATATGCTTTATGTAAAACTTAGTTTAAGGGAACCTAGCACAATATTCAACATATAATACCCCCCAAGAGGGATGAACAGCAGAAAAGTGGGTGAAGGGTGTGTTAGTCCGGGTAGACTAGAGGAACAAATTTCATAGACACGCATATGGATATAAGGAAAGGATTTACATACAAAAGAATGGAACACTGAGAAAGCATCCCAACCCAGTCCAGTTCAAAGTCACAAGTCCGATATTAACCCATATGCCCAAAATCAGTCTATAAAGTCTCCTTCCAACTCACAAAGTCACAGGTCAGTGGATGCAGAATTTCGGTGCTGGCATGGGGTCTGCCCATGGCTCCTTGCTTCCAGGGCTCAGGGTCCATCAACAGCAGAAGCAACTCATCACTGTCAGAGGTCTCCATGTGGCCGCCCCAGCTTCAGAGATCTGGCTCCATCAGAGCAAAGCTGTGTGGTCTCTCCACCATCTCCTCCAGCTTCTCAGACACTGCCATCTTGTTTTGTCCATGATTAATTGCCTGGGAGACTAACTCTCAACAACTAGGGAAGATAGCTTCTCATCTTCATGAGGAAAATATCGCGAGATTTCCCAGAAGACTCAGGAGAAAGCCATGCCCACATAGAGGACTCATTGGCTACTCAATGGCTATCTCCAGATTAACAGGCTAGACACCACCTCTACATCTCAATCATAAAATTAACATAAACACATGACTGCCACAAAGGGAGACAGCGGACAATGAAAGATACGAAAATAGTAATAATTTGTAATTTATCCAGGGTTCATGAAGAAGGGAGGGGTGGAGAGGGAAGAAAAAAGTGAGCAGCTGATACCAAAGGGCTCAAGTAGAATAAAAATATTTTTTGAATTTAAATGCATTTTATTTATTTTGGGGGGGGGACATTACTGCCCTCTGGTGGGAGTGGGAGGCCCAGCCTTGCTCCTGGAGAGCTGCTGCTGGACTTGAATTGTCAAGCCAGTGAGCCTAAGTCCTGCACTCAACCACTATGCCACCAGAGCTTAGCCCCTAAATGCATTTTATTTTTAAACAACCTACATGACATTTTTTTTCCTTTAAAAAATAAATAAATATTTTTATTTATTTTGCTCCAAATAAGGTCAAGGTCCAGGTCCAGGTCAAAAATAAATGAAGAGCTCACGATGACATCAGTTCTCTTTGTCTAAGTCCTGGTGTCGTGTGGGTGAACAGCAGCTGGTTATGATGAGGCAACTGGTCGTGAGTTGCCCGCTGTGTTAACATTTCTCTATCTCTACACCGTCCTTAAAGAAGATCCTATGTGGGGTCACACCATCTTCATGGTAGTCCAGGAGAGCAACCATGCCATCTGGATTAATGTTCTCACCAATAAAGGACTGGTCGTTTTTGAACTTTGCAAGGATGAGCTTGATTTGTCCTGCAGCCCCTGTCATAAAAGGTTTTACTCTTTCTGGTTTTTGCTCTTCAAGTTTGCCTTCGATTGATTTCATGTAGTCTTTGATTTACTTCTGGTAGGCTTCCTTTGTGAAGCTTGTTTCCTGCACATGATGGTTCATGACAATATCCACACCAGTGACCACGGTGCTTTCTGTTCCATCGCCATCGGGGCCTTCAGCTGAGGCATTGCCACCAATGAGCAAGTCATCGATGTTACCTTCGGTCCTAGTGACCATCTTCCCCTCCACTTCCAGACACAACCTGTCTGCGATCTCCTGGATCTTGTAGATGTCGGAGAACATCTCATCATGGCTGATGAGGTCCTGGCAGATGATCATGACAGTGGCTAGAGAGAGGCAGCTGTGGCACTAGCTTCGGAGGAGCCCAGAGCTCAGAGCGAGCACAATGCAGCCAGAGCAGCGCTGGGGGAGGGCAGGGCGGAGAGGAGGGAGTGGGTGGAAAGGGCAAAAAAATATTTTGAAAATGGCAACATATTTACATATTGATACAATGTATGTATGTATGTATGTGTGTGTATTGTGATAAGAGCAGAAGAACCCCCAATACAGTGATTTTTTAAAATAAAATTAGTTTTTAATTTGACATCCAATAACATCACTAAGTAGAAAATTTGGAAACTTTTTTTTTTAATCTGATAATCCATCACGAATAGCATTAGTACTTTCCAAGAGAAAATGCCCCAAGAATGGATTCAACCATATTGGACATCGTGGGGGTGGCTCCAGGCTGACAATCCTGTTCTTTTTTACATGAGGTCATCATGAGTCAGAGCTGACAAGAGGACAACAGACAATTCAAAGAGTGCATCAATGTGGAGCAGGACAAGTGGAAGAAATGATCAACAAGTACGCTTAACCCGACCTTTCATACCTACTGCAGCCTACAGGGGACCAGCCACATGTTCAAGAGACAATGTGAAAGCTGAATTCAAAGAAACTCAGCGCTGTGTAATAGATGAGTTGTCCAGTATGTGACAAACTACTTCTGTCTCTCAGTTTCAATTTTTTCATCTGTCATTGGCAATAACATGAGGTTTCTTCAAAGAGTTGGTCCAAAAATGGCATTGGAAGATAATGGATGTTTTTCCACAATCTTCTTGAAGTCCCATTGCCATCTTGACTTTGGAGATAATGCTTACGACTTCGAGAAATGCAGACAGTACACACAGTGACCCACAGAAGCAGGTGAAAATCCAGTCAATGCCATAGACATTATCACTTATGGGTCCTGAAAACTACAGTTGTTTGCCTGCTCTTGTACCAGCCTCAGAATCCTATTTAGCAGCTCCATTTACAAAATACTGTTTGGAAAATATGCAAAGAAATTGGAATAAGCAGAAGTTACAGATGCCACAATTCTTCTGGTAAAATTCCAACTTTCTGTAAACTGGATAGTGATATTTTAAAAATCCCCATATGCTCAGATTCCATGAAACACAAGATGAACCTGAGCACATTTAGAGGGGCACATAAATTGGAGAAATATGGAAGAAATCCAAAAGTTGAGTACCTTCTGCTTTGCCAAACCGGATTTTCCTAATGTGCACTCAGAGGTGCCAAGGGGTACAGAAGGCCCCAAAGCCAACTTCAGTAGTTACAGAGATATCTATAGAACATATGTCTCTCAACTTCATCCATGCTTTTGAGACCATTAGCTGCGAGATATTTTGAATCCCTCTCTTTCTCTCACTCTTTCGCTTTCTCTTCAAAACACATACTCACACACATGCACACACACTCTATCCATGTCAGAAGCCGTCCCTTTGCCAGATGGTGTTTTTGACACATCATGCTAGTTCAAAGCTCCAGTAACAACACATCCAATGGATAAAATATTGGAAAGAGTTTAGTTGTATGGCCACTCCACAGGCCCTGATAACATTTCCTTCTCGTGGTATTCAAAGAATTCTTTATCTTCAGGAGGTTGAAATGATGGCTTGGGGAGACAGCAGAGTACTCCAAATGAGGTCTAGAGTTCTCTGAGGGCAAAGACCATGTCTTATTTATCTTTGTTCCTCAATTCCTAAAAGAATGCCTGGCAGAGAGAAAGCATTAAATAACTGCTTGGTTTGCTTTTTATAACACTGAATAATTCAAGAACTCAGTCATACCTGTCCATTTGTTAGCATAGAAAAAACACTGTGGCAGGGACTGAATTGTATGCCCCCTTCCTCCCCAATGCAGGATCGTAGTAATACGTTGTGCTGAATTCCACAAGATCATCAATGCCCTTTCTGTAAATAGTGAACAGTCTTAGAAATTGACAAGGTCATTTCTATCCTGTCCTGTGGATCACTATGATTAAGCATCAACTGATAGAAGTGAGTATGGCTTTGGTTTTTCAATGCCCCATAAGTTATAATCCTAACCCTATGAACTTACTGCCATACTCTTTCAACTCATAGAGACCCTGTAGGGTTTCCAAGACTATAAGTTTTTATGATGGCAGAAAGCCTTAGGTTTCTCTTTACAGGGCAGCTGGCAGTTTCAAACTTCTGACTTTGTGGCTATCAGCCCAAGAGTTACCAACTATACTATCAAGGCTCCTCATCCTAACTCCTAAACCTGTGGATATGGATCATCTCAACTGGTGCTTTCTTTGTTGTTGTTGTTCTGGTAACAAGGTAAGAATCCAATGTTAAGAGCAGCATATACACAGATGTTTTTACTAGTTGTTACTTGTCATTGAATCAGCCCCAGTATCCAGTCAATATAATGTCTTAGATTCTCTTCCTATTCAGGACATAGATTTGGGAATTCCCCAAATGAAGGGACCATCTATAAGTTGTTTGCTGGATATTGACTAAGTCCAGTCTAGTCAGTCACTACCTAACAATAAACATTGGAATGACATTTAATGCCTTTTCCCAGAAAGAGACCCTTTGGATGATATGCAGGGGACTCCAAAACACTCCCTGGCAAAATGGAACTGAAAGGTGATGGGTGCTCTCCATGGCCTTTTCGAGCGACAAGTTATCATTAGGTGCTCTCCAGTCTGTCCTTGTTCAAAGCAACCGTGTGTACAAAAGAACGAAACACTCTCTGGTCCTGCATTAGCCTCACGAATGCTACGTTTGAGCCCATTATCACAGCCACTGTGTCCATCCAATCTTTTCCAGGCCTTCCCCCTTCTGGCTGCTCCTCGACCAAGCATGTTATCTTTCTGTAGGGACTAGTCTCTCTTGATTCAGGGTACTTGAGATGTGAGATAAAGTCTTGCCATCCTTGCCTCTGAGAAAGACGCATTCTGGCTGTACTTTTTTTAAAGATATATTTGTTCTTTTTCCAGTCCATGGAGCTTTCGATACCCTTCACTAGTGCCATAAATGCATTGATTTTTCTTTAGTCTTCCTTATAAATATCCAATATCCATGCATATGAAGTGAATGAAAATAACCATTGTGTTAGTCTGGGTAGACTAGAGAAACAAAATCATAGACACGCATATGGGTATAAGGGTATTGTTTATGTACAAGAGGAATGGGACTTATGTGGTAGAATTGGGATCATGATAGTGGGTGGGAGGCAGCATTTGAGAACTAGAGGAAAGTTGCATATTTCATTGCTACTACCCTGTATCTTAACTGGATCATTTCCTCCTTGCAACCCCTCTGCAAGAGGATGTTGCTTCACCTATTGGTGGGCTTTGGGTCCCCAATCTGTACTCCCCCTCACTAATAATGATATAATTTTAGCTCTTTGATGCCTGACACCGGATCCCTTCACCACCTCGTGATCACATAGGCTGGTGTGCTTCTTCTATGTGGGCTTTGTTGCTTCTGAGCTGAATGGCTGCTTGTTTACTCAAGCCTTTAAGACCCCAGCCACTATATCTTTTGAGACCTAGGCATCATTCACTTTCTTCACCACATTAGATTATGCACACATTTGTCTTCAGCAATCATATCAGGAAAGTGAGCACACATGTTATGCTTTTCTTGAAGGCTGATACTTTTGACACCTTGTGATCCCACTATCATGATCCCATTTCTACCACATAAATCCAGCTAGACCAGGAGATGTACAGTGAAGTTGGAAACATGAGAAATTTAGGATAGACGATCCCCCAAGACTAGTAATAGATGTGGTAATACCATGAGGGTAGAGAGATGGTGGACTAGAAAGGGAGAACCAATTACAGGGATCTACACATACCCTCCTCTCTGGGACATGGACAAGAGGGAAGTGAGTGTTGGGACACATTGGACAGTGTACAGTATGAAAATATTAACAATTTGTAAATTACTAAGGGTTCATGGGGAGGGGAGAAAGGAAGGGAAATATAGGGAGCTGATACTGGGGTCCTGGATGGAGGGAGGATATTTTGAGAGTGATGATGGCAATAAGTGTGTAAATGTGGCCTGCATATAATTGATGTATGTATGGATTGTGATGGGAGTTGTATGAGTCCCCAATAAAATGATTCATTAAAAAAAGGAGGAAGAGAGAAGAAGGAGCTTATACCAAGGCTCAAGTGGAAAATGTTTTAAAATGAATATGGTAATATGTGTACAAATATGCTTGATACAAATGATGTATTGAATGTTATAAGAGCTGTAATAACCCCAACTAAAATAATTGGGAAAAAAAGATGAATGGGATATTGAGAAAGCATCCCAACCCAGCCCAGTTCAAAGTCATAAATCTGATATTAGCCCATATGCCCAATATCAGTCTATAAAAGCTCCTTCTGACTCACAAAGTCACGGGCCAGTGCGTGCAGAGTCCTGGCGCTGGCAGGGTTCATCCCAGGGCTCCTCACTTCCAAGGCTTAGGGTCCATCAAGAGCATCCAGTGGTGCTAGAAGCAACCCAGCACTGGCAGGGCTCTCCACGTGACTTCTCTAACTTCAGAAGTCTGGTTCCATCAGGGCAAGGCTGTGTGGCTTCTCCTCCAGCTCGCCCAGTTCCTTGGATGTTGCCCTCTTGTCTTGTCCATAATTCATCATCTCTGAGACTAACTCCCAACAACTGGGGAGATAATTTCTCATCTCCACAAGGGAAATGTCATGAGATTTCCCAGCAGTCTCAGGAGAAAGCCAAGGTCACACGGAGTCCTCATTGGCTACTCAATAGCTATCTCCAGATTAGCAGGCTAGACTCCACCCCTACATCTCAATCTTGAAATTAACATAAACACATGACCACCACACCCATGTCTTGAGTCTCAAAGTAGTTCTCAAAGTAGCACCCTAGGTTCTCAACATTTTATTTTATTTTTTTAAATCATTTCACTGGGGGGCTCATACAACTCTTATCACAATCTACCCATCCATCCATTGGCTTTACAACATTTTAAAGAGAACTTGTTGAGCAGACTTACTCAGTGAAATTTATCCTTTGAATTCTTGACTGCTGCTTCCCTGCATATTGATGGCAGATATAATATAGAGTCATTGGCAACATCTTTCTTTTCTCTGTTGATCATGATGTCACCCATTGGTCCAATTATGAAGATTTTGGTTTGGTTTGTTTTACATCGAGTTGTCACCCATATTGATGGCAGCAGTCCCTGGGCTTCATCAACAAGCGCTTCAAGTCCTTCTCCCTTTTGGCCAGCAAGTTTATGCTTTCTGCCTATCACAGGTTGTGAACATGCTTTCCTCAAACACCAATCCCACATTCGTCATATAATTCAGCTCCTCTGATTATACCCTCAATACACAGGTAGACATCTACTACCCTCGCACACCTTCTTTGATCTTAACCCCCTTGTTCTATTTGAACAACTGCCTCTTCCTCCATGTCCAAATTCCCATGAACCTTGGAATTCAAGGGTGGGGGGCGGGGAGCAGTTCTCCCTTGTCCTACAAGTTGTCTTTGCCACACCACCAACTGGATGTCAGCTGGATCTGTTCAGAGTTTATGTCCCTTTGAATCATGTTGTTACGCTCTGGTGTTATGTTCTATGTATTCCCAAATTTCATTATCTGCCCCTCATTTAATATTGCTTGTCTAACATGCACACAGGTCATCAGGGTTGTGACCATGCTGTCAGGACAAGTGTGCCAAATCTGACCAGTTTGCTTGTGTCACTTCCCCTTAAGTCCCATTTCTGCACTACATGGTAGAAACCTTCAGGAGAAGTTTGATGGTGCTGGGTATTTAATGCTGTGTTTCCTTGTGTTTCTTTCTTGACCCCACACAGAACTGTGACCTGGAGCAGCAAAGCATCGTCCACATTGTGCAGAGACCCCAGAGCCAACCTCTGGAACCTGAGCCAACCAGAGGGGCCCGCCCCAGGAGCACCGCATGGGGCATTGGGAGGGAGTCTGCAAGCTTGACCCGGGTGGACCTGGGCAGCTCCATCCTCCCTGCAGACTCTGTGGGCCTGGCCGTGGTCCTGGATGATGACAGGAGTGCACCCTCACCATCTGTGAGCTCAGGTAATTGCAACTCCTCTCAGGTGACAAAAGTGATTCTTTGGGGGCATAGTCAAGTCTTCATGGAGAATGACCTCCTGGCGGGAGCTAGAGGAAAGGTGGAAGAATTGTGTCCACCCAAAGAGGCTGAAAAAAAATGAATTAAAACAAAGTCTAGCCAGTTATTAGTGAAAGCTAACCATTGAAAAACCCAAGTCCCAAGTTCCACTGTGATACGCTCCAGGTCACTGTGAGCCATGGATTATTGGATGACAGCTGGTCTGGTTCTGGGTGGTAACATAATTCATTTATGGTGGGTTTGGGATTTGAGTCTAATTTCAAGAGGAAGACTTCATAAGAAGAAAGTATATAAAATATGCCATGACTGCATTCCATAGTAAGTGCTGTGAAACTGGGTTTCATATTTAAGAATAAGTGTTAGCAACAGTGAGGGTGTATGATGAGAAGATTCTCTTTTTGTTTTGTTTTCTACTAGAGTAGTAGGTGGATGTGTTAAGTTGGTTCCTTTAGATTGCAAATCAAAGGCTAATTATGTGTGATGGTTAAGGATTATGTCAACTAGGCACTCCTGGGCAAAGGTGAGAATAGACCACAACCTATATATTAGGTTACAACCTGATGACTCCTCCTTGGGTTGTGGCTTCTTGTATAAGAGAGAGAGGGATCAAACAGAGGTTAATCCTCTTTGACCTTCCGCTTTCTGTTGGAGCTGGAGCTGGCATCTGGGTCCCTCTATCTGTTTTTACATCACTTGCCAGTCACCTCAACCATTCATGGACCACCAACAGTGGATTCATTCAGCTGACTTCAGACTCATATTACATCTGCATCTTCCAGTGTGGGCTCCCCCACTGTCTCTGGTTTATTTTTCCATTCATCAGTTTCCATGAATTAGGAGAAGCCTGACTTGAACCCCTCCCTACAACTGGGTATGCCATATCTTAGTATAACTCTCTTTTCACATGCAACACATAAAAGTGTTGTTTGTGGAGAAGAGTGAAGAAAAGTGTTGTTTTCTTTACTTCCTTAGAGAATCCAACCAAAGATTTTATATATATATATATATATATATATATATATATATTCCAATAAAGTGGCTTATATAATTGTAGATGTGGGTAAGTCCGCATCAAGTCCTTGGGTCAGATGTTAACATGGACACCTTTTGCTAACTTGAATATCAGTTGAGGCTGTTTAACCAGGAAACAGATGAACATCACCTGCATGAGGGTCTGCACTCCACCCTAATCTTCCCACAATCATTTTGCTGCTCAAAGTGGATCCCTCCATGGCAGTGATTGCATCATTTTAGATTATATGACAGGGAGGCCTCAACTGACACACTAATGAGAATCAAGAATCTTTGTCAGCCAAGTTTACACAAAAACCTAATTATCATGGTGCCAATATGAATATGATAAAATGAGGAGTAACATATATAATGTATGGAAAGCCATGTCCATCTTCCATTTTGACTTTTATTTTTATCTAATTCCTAATTCTTAAAGCATGCATTCATTGCTTATGTTTGTGATAATGTAAAGAAATATTTGAAAAGGAAACACTTGCAAAAAATGTATTCATCCTTTTTAAGGTGATACATTATGGTGTCGGTGGAATCCATCATGAGAGAATCCATCTCTCTTTGCTGTGGTCATTTCTAAACTCTTTCACTTTATTTGACAGTATTGACAATAAATTTCGTTTGGTCTCTATTGTGCTGTCCAAATAGCCAAAGGTCTAATACAGCAGTTCTCAACCTGTGGGTGGCAACACCTTTCAGGATTGAATGACCCTTTCACAGGGGCCACCAGATCCATAAAAGTAGCAAAATTAGAATTATGAAGTAACAACAAAAATAAAGTTATGGTTGGGGGGGGGGTAGAAGCTCTATTAAAGGGTCATAGCATTAAGAAGGTTGAGAACCATTGGTCTAATGGATATGAGTGATTTTCACTGTTGTGACAGAAACACAAATTGATCACAATGACTTTCTCATGGCCAAGGTTCTTCCTTTCCCACATACAAGACTCGAGGCTGTAGGCAACCCTAGGATAGCAAAGTTCAGGGAATGTTGGAACATTCCAGAAGCCTAAAACAGCATAACATGCCTTCTGCTGGAGTCATTAAATAAAGTGCAATGATTAAAACATATAGAGCTAAACTTTTTCAAAAAATGAAAGAAAAAATTGAAAGGCAAGAAAGAAGTAGAGGCCATGATGTTAAGTACCTGAACTGATGATTCTCTAGAAATCCCATAGACTAGTGGAGGGGAGAGTGGGTTTGCTTCATGGCTCCTTGACCCCTCAGGGACTTGGATGTATTCTTTATGTGAGCAGAAAAGAATGACCACAGCCAATATGTGGAGGAAGCCTTAGGAGCTGAGAACCAGGGAGTGAGCACAGGTCTTTGAAAATGGGCTCTTCTGTTAACAAGATAAAGTAGATTTGAGCATCTATTCAATATCACAGGAAAAGAGGGGCATTTTTCTTGTGTGAACTCTAGAGTTGAAGAAATAAGAAAATATGAAAACAATCTAAGTTATACAAGGCCTGTGGGATCTAGAATGAGAGCTTCATTGATTGGCCCCACACTGAAGAGCTAGGTTCTCTAGTGAGAGCAGCTGAGCTGTCGCTGCACATGGCTGCTGAAAGCAGTGAGGACTTCTCCAACATAATGATGTCCCTTTCCGGTATTTGTAGATGGAAAAGAATTCCTGGACCTCATAACTGGGAGTTTATCCCTGCCCTTCATCCATAGCTGGTCATCCTGCTAGCACATAAAAGCTAGGACCTGCTTTTGTACAGTTGACTGAAGAAATCAAAGAAATGAAATGGCCCAACTATGTGTTCCCTACACAGTGCTTCTCCAACTCCTCTGATCACTAACCCAGCTTCCAGAAAGGATGACTTAGTTGAAACTGCCTCATCCTGACCCTAGCTACAAGAGAACAGAGCGCAGCCCATTGTGGTGCCCACTAATCCTCCCTGGCATGTTGGAAACCATCATTGTGGCTTTAGGGCCACTCTATCTCACCAAAGGTCTCCCTTGCCTTCGATGGCCTTCTTCACCAGACCAGGTGCTCTCCTTAGCCATAAACTCCTCTCGATACCATTTCCAAAGCAGTCTGGAAAATAATAAATAGTCTGTTGTGATCCCTTGGCAAGTTGTCAAAAGTAGATGTGGCCATCTTATAAGAGAGACACTGGAGACCATTCTCTCTCTCTCTCTTTCTCTCTCTTTGTCTCTCTCTCTCTCTCTCTCTCTCTTTCTCTCTCTCTCTCTCTCTCCTTCTTTGTCTTTTTAATTGCTGGGACTCTATGCTTACCTCCAGGGTTACCCTATTTGGGCTGCCCAGCCCTGGAGCTGTTGGCACCCTGCTATGCTTCCACTGACCTGGGATCCACATGTCCTTTCCCCCACCACTTCAACTTTCTGCATCATCAGTCACTGGTAATGTGAGTCTGAAGGGGACTCAGCCTAGCTTTGTACCCATGGATTTGAGTTGAACTGGGGTGGGACAATTTCTTGATACAGAGTTCTTTCTTGAACATATATGAGTTTTACTGGTTTTGTTTCTCTAGGAAACTTATCCTAACACAGTGGGTGACCCTGCTGGCATTTGAATATCTGGTGATACAGCTTCCAGCATATATGGGTAACGATGGTTAGGATAAAACCAATGCTATGAATTCAATCCCAACTCATCACAATTCTACGAAGCAACATAGAAATGTGTCTTGGGGTTTCCAAATCTGTCATCTTTCTCCTGCTAGCATTTAGTAACTCAAAACTTAAACTGTTGTGCCACTAGGGGGATACTGTAGAAAACCCACTGCCGTCAAGTCAATTCTAACTCACTTATACTTCTCAGACTTTCAGGTTCTACTGATACTGCTGGCCTGGAGATTGTGATTTGAGTTGCATGACCATAGAAAAGTTAGAAAATAGTGTTGTTTAAAATGTATCATCTTGATAACTTGAAATAAGATCAGTGAAGGGTCTACTCCTGAGTGTCAAAGTGTTCATTTATCTAACACCCCTGACAATCAGATGTAGGAAAAGAGCGGGACTCGCAGTGAACCAGCTATTCAAAGTGATCCCTCACGAGTTGCCAAGCATAGTCCTAGGCAAAAAGAACCAGACTGAAGATCTGACCAGAGGGAGCTCCTTCTAGTTAGAAGGGGGCAATATGATAAAAAGACATATAAGGAATTCTCATCTGGTCTATGGACATTAGCGGAATAAAGGGAGGTGGGTTTCAGAGGCCCCTCTAAGGAGATGATATTTGAGCAGAGATGGAAATAGGTCAGAGCATATTCATTCAAGAATCTCAATTAGGGTTAGCCCCTCAGGCAGAGAAACCTCGTCCTGGAATGACTGGAATGGAGACAAGTAGAAACTGGGAAGAAATTATGTCAGAGAGCAGGGCCAAATTATGTTGGGTCATGAGCTCAGAATCCCCCCCCTCCACCCCATGAGAAGGGAGCTAGAGGAAATCTGAGCAAAAGTAGACATGACATGCTGTATAGAATACTCCCTCAGCTGCTTTGTGAATACTACAGGTACGCACATAGTATGGTTCCTCAAATCACAGAAATTTTGCAATATTCTTAACATCCAGAACTTGTGGCATTGATAATCCCCAAACAAGACCCCCTGCCATTATATTCACTCTGACTTATATTGACCCAATAGGACACACTAGAACTGCTCCATGGGTGTTAACTAGAAAATAAACTGGTAACACATAAAATTGTATCAAGAAAATGCTTACTCAGTTCTAGAGTGGGCAGTTCCAAATCCAGTCAGGTCCCAAATCCATGGGTCAGATTCTAGGCTGGAGCCTTCTAACTTGTATAAATAATGAACCCAAGGTCAGCATGAAGACCAATAGCTGGTGGCTGCAGAGGTAAATTAATCCAAGACCAGCAGGTCAAAGGACAGGCAATATGGCAGACCTTTGAAGCAAGTCCAAAGAACTTGGTTCTGATGAGCCCAACAGAATACCCAGGCCCACTAAGTAAAAGTAAGCTTTTCTGTAGTGTCCACATATCTTGCAAGCAGGTCATTCCTGAGGAAACGTTCTTTCAATTGATTGCAGCAGGACTGGGATCTGAGGAAGGGTGCTATATTACCACCTTGTACTGTGATGACTTTGAGTTTGGTCAGATCTTGGGGGATTACTAGGCTTTAACTTTCAAACTACTGAACTCCCAATGAAATGATCTTTAGCAAAAAAAAAAAAAAAAAAAGATGAGCTTGGGATATACATAGGAGACCTATCATAATTACTGGTGAATATCCTCTTGTCAAAGTTTTTTTTTCCCTAATGCTTAAATGTATAACCAGATGCAAATCATTCTGGCATCATAAATTAGTGAACACATGTCAAAGACAAATTAGTCAAGGGGACCTGAATGTGTGTGTGGGGGGGTGGTGGGGGAGATAAGGTTCCAACTTAGATCACCTTTTTCCCAATATCAAATCCCACATACTTCAAAATGGGAGCCACCATGCTGGTGACTTTGTGCCAGACAGTATGAGTTCCTTGGTGACTGGGCACATTTTCAGTATGCCTGTCCTGTTAACCTCTTAAATGACAAAATGCTATCATCTCACATAAGGTTGATAGCATGCCCTGTTATTAAAATGCATGAGTTTGCAAGAATTTAACTTTTTCTTCAGCACATTCACTTTTATTCCAACGTGTGTTTTGTGTTTTTTAATCATTTTACTGGGGACTCATACAGCTCTTAGCACAATCCATACATCCATTCATTGTGTCAAGCACATTTGTACATTTGTTGCCATCATTTTCAAAGCATTTTCTTTCTATTTGAACTCTTGGTATCAGCTCCTCATTTCCCCCCTCCTTCTGTAACCCTCCCTCCCTCGTGAACCCTTGATAATTTATCATTTTTTCTTGTCTTATACTGACTGATGTCCCCCTTCATCCACTTTTCTGTTGTTTGGCCCCCGTGGGAGAGGGTTATAGATAGATAATTTTAGTTGGTTCTCCCTCTTGCCCCCCACATTCCCCTTTCCCTCCTGGTATCACTACTTTTATTATTGGTCCTGATGGATTTATCCTTACTGTATCCTCTGTATTTCCAGCCCTTTTTCTCCCCTAACCCTAACCCTAACCCCAGCCCCAGCCCCAGCCCCAGCCCTAGCCCTAATCCTAACCCTGGTGTTTCCACTTCTTAGCTGTGCCTCTGTGTGTGCTCCCAATGCACTTTTTAAAACATTCCAAGAGAAAGCACAGAGAAGCATGCAGGAGCCTGATGGGAATTTTGCCCATCTGGCATATTATGGGTTCGTTTAGGTGGGGGAAAGTGGTACTACAAAAGCAGTATTTGTCCTGTAAAATCGATCCAATAAAAAATAATTGTACAAAAAGCAGAATTTGTTGCTCCCTTCAGTTTATTTGTGATTCTGTCTTGTTTTCATCTGACATATGTTTGAGTATTCATATCAGTAAACTCAAAGAAACTCAAGCTCACTGCCATTGAGTTGATTCTCACTCAGGGCAACTATATAAGGCTTGGTAGAACTGCCCCTGAGTGTTCCCGAGTGCGTGCCTCTCCTCCTGCTCCAGCCATAGCCATTGAATGATGATGAACTTCCCAGCCACTTATCAGGAGAAACATGATGCTTTCTACGCTGGTGATTTTGAATTTCTGGCCTTACAGTTAGCAGCCCGGTGCACAAATTCTATGCTGTTAGGACTCCTTAATTTCTGTGGTAAGCCCTCATAATGGTAAGTGTTGTCTGTGAGTTGTGTCTTTCCAACGCAATGCCTTGTAGAACCCTGCCTAGATGCAGGGTGCCATGAGAGGAACAGTTGGTGTCAGAGTAAGTAAAGAAGGATGGAGGGCGACGCCTGTCTGGCCCCTGCCTCATGGTATTAGGAAAGGCAGAGGAGGTTGAATGTACCCTGTGCCCCTGCCTCCACCCCAAACTGATTCTCATTTACTGCAGCACATGGGGAGATCGAGTTCATGACAGGGAAGTTAAGACTGCATGTCAAAGTTTGTCAAAGTTCCTATTTGTTCACCATTATAAGAAAAAGATGGATGCATCTTCTTGGCACTTTGCCTTTCAGAGACAAGACTGCTTTTGCTAATCCATTGACAAACTAAGGCATTGAATTTAATCTTTAGTTATGGTTGAAGGGCGCGTGATTTACCAGTCTCCACAGATTACTGATGTTTGCTGTGCAATTTCTCTATTGTCACAAATCGTATCAAGACAGTTGTTCTCCTGCCTGAGTGCTTTTTTTTTAAATCTGTTTGTTGCATGGGCTTCTGATGCCAGTGGAATCTCTTTGGAGATAGAGTCAGTGGGACCCTTTGCTTCTTAACTGATGGATTTAAAGTCCTGTCTTTGAAAAAAATGAATTTGTGCACTAAGTGTATTTACACTTAACAACTCATAGTCATCACCTAATGGCAATCTCATTAACCAATAGTTCACCTTAACAAAGTAATTTAAACTCTACTTAAATCACCTGAAAGCCAAGTAAGAATTACAGTCTGCTCATTGCAGAAACCATGATGTGCCCCTTGAGTGCTTGGGAACACTGCTGATCCCCTATGAGTGGACTCTTTTTTAAAAAAGTTTAATTTGGCACTTTGTCCAGGTATCATACAGTTCAATAGTTTAGCCATTTCCATTCGAGTTGTGCAATCTTTACCACAATCAATTTTAGAACATTTTCTTTTTTGCCATACTCACTGTTTTTGTGTACTCCCCCTCTTCCATTTTGGCAAAAATGTACACAACAAAAGCAATTCACCACCTTCTACAGGTATAATTCAGTGCCGTTGAAGATAATTTTCATGTTGTGTTATTGTTATCCCTCTCCAAATTGTTCCACCACCATTAAAATGAACTCAGAGTCCACTAGCAGAGTAGATATATTTGGGAAAGCAATAACTCTGAGTGGGTTGGAGTAGGGCAGGTGGTCTCCTGGTTATAAAGCTGACCCAATCAGCTCTGCTTGTGGTTTGAAAAAGTACGAGCCAACCCACCCACCCAGAAGCAGGGAAATCACAGCTCAGAAACTGGTGGCCGGGCAGGAGCAGCCCCATAGACTTTCTTACATAGAATTCCTTCAAGAATGGCTCCAAGACCTGAAACGCTGGGTCCACCTCTGAAATTTGCAGAATGTCCATTTTCACCTGCCCTTGGAAAACTAGACATGTTGATACACAAGGAAGAGGGATAGGTCCCTATAAATCAGAAGTGACTTGATGGCACTGAGTTTGGTTTATTTGTCTTTGGGGTGATGTTGAATAACCTGATAGTCATTGATTGACTTGATTGACTTAGTGGAATGACAGAAATAGAGGTTGTTGTTTTTTGGAGTTTATTTTGTTTGTATATTTAACAAATTAGTATAATATTGGAAACAAGAGAAATTTCTGCAGATTTCAGTGCATCTTAGTTTAAATCAATTATATAGGATGCCCCTAAATGAAATGAAAATGATATCTTTCAATAAGGAATTAATACTTTACTTACTAATACTAGCATTGCTGTTAATAAGTTAGTTCCAATGTGTCAACCTGTGCTGGTAGAATAAAGCTGTAGCTTTAATCTCTTTGATCATTCTTTTTTCCTCATGCCAATAAAAAAACACATCATAAATCAAAGAATTGTATCTCCACTTCAAAGTTAAAAGCTCATTTTCTTAGATGTATTGTGCACAAGCATGTCTGCCACTTGCTAAATGTGACAAAGAGACATTTGTTTTAGGTTGATTTTTCATATCATCATGATTTCTGTTTCATAAACATAATAATCTAGTATTTTCCAAATAAGTCTTAGTTTCAACTTATCTCATTTGCTTTTCAAGTGGGTCTTTTTCTTCTGTACTCCTTAGAAAATTGTTTTTGTGCTTATGGGAAGAAAGAAAAAAGTTTGTATTTGTAATTAGTTGCTTCATTATCTTAATTTAAGAGATTTACTGCATATCATAGGACCACCAGTATTGGTTTATCATAATGACACATTAAGAAATTGTGCAGAAAGTCATTCAGCAGAGCTTTCTGTGTTAGGCATGGTTGTCTAGAGAAATCAAAGCAGCGGCACTCATCTTTGTATAAGAAAAACCTTTATATCAAAAGTCATCTAGAAGGCATCCCAGTGTAGGTTAACTTAAGTCCATGATGCTTGATGCTTGTTGGAGCCTTCTTCATAGATGTGTAGCGTGGGCCCATGGTGCAGAAAGGTGAAGCAGTATACAGGAGCATTATTGCCTGGTAGGTTCAAAATCTCGTGGCTCAAGCTTAATGGATTTAGGGCAGTATGATGGTTAAATTTATTGTGCCAACCTTGCCAATGGTTGGGATCATTCAGAACGAAGTTTGATTGGAGGACAAAGAGATAACTGACTCTGCAAGGTCCTCCTCTCTCGCTCTTGCTCTCTGGTGATCAAAGCATGCTGGATTATTCCTCTGCTTCAGCTAGTTCTCTGCCTCAACCTGTGAGCTACACCACCCATGAACCACACCAACTGGTGGAGCCATTGGATCCTGTTACTAACACTTGAGGCTCCTTCAAGATGTGCTAACCACACTGCTGGTGCATACTTTAACTTGAGCCTGGTGGACCTTGCTGCCTTGCACAGCTTGCATTTGGTATCTGATCTGGGGCTGCTTCACTAAGCTCCCAAGTTATTAAGTGTGGGTGAACCACCATTCTGCTTTTGCCTGTCGGCAGCCTGCTTGCCTTGCCCAAGGAGGACTCTGCTGTCTGCTTCCTTGACCTTGAACCCAGAAGTCTGAGTGAGTTGAAGGTCTTATAGTTTATTAACTGTTCCATGGAAGGCAGTTGAACTGAACACCCATATTGCTCTGTGGTCTAATTAGCTATTATAGACCTCACTGTATAAACCTTTTCATATATATGTGCATAAGTGTGCTGGTTTCATTCTCTAGAGAACCTTGCCTAACACAGCCAGGGTTCTAAGAACTCTCAGGATCAAGCACCCCACCTGGGGCACCCGGGGAGTGGGGCAGGCACAGAGTCCTAGCAAACAGGAAGATACAAACCTTTGATTTTGTCACCTTTGACATTTGGGGCTGGTGTGCAAATTTACATAATAGTCTTATCTGGTCTTTCTTGTAGACTTCAGATTATTATTTTATCACTGACAGCATATTACTTCAGGGTAGATGTTGAAATCTTATGTTTAGCCATGAATGTGATGGATTTCCTCTTCAATTTATCATTCCTGGCATAAAACTCATATAGTTCACTCTCTAATTCATAATGGCTAATACCAGACTATTCCTGCTAAGATAGCTATTCTTTATGCATTCTATCTAGCTTTTGAAAACTTTAAATGTTACTAGGATCATATTTTGTGCATTCCCCATTCTGACAATTAGTCGACATTTGCAATGCTTTCTTCTCATTTTGAGCCATACCTTATCAGGAAGCAAAGCCTACAAAATAATGCTATATCCTCATCATTAAGTGTCTTCCACCTGAGGGGCTCATTTTCTGGCACCGTATCCAACAGTGCTACAGTTGCTATTCATAATGTTGTCCGTGGTCACTGTGTTTAAAAGTAAATTGCCAAGTCCTCCTTTCTTAACACTCTTAGATTTGAAGCTCAGCTGAAACTCTCCACCCTGAATGACAAATACTGGTGGCACAGCTTCCAGCATTCTTGCAACTCACAAGCCATCACAATATGACTCACCGAGAGATAGTGATGGGACCGAGTCCTAGGAACCTGAGTGCTAATGGTTCCACAGGTCATTCTGATGAGCAACCACTTTTTCAGACCTTATGGTTTTGCTTTTCCTTTTTGTTTGTTTGTTTGTCTGTCTGTTTGTTTGGGGGCATCACTGGGTTTTGCTTTTTCTTTCTGTCTCATCACATCATATTTCTACTCCATTCTTTTTGAGAAAAATTCTAAATTATTGTTTTCAATCTTTTAGTTTTTAAGTTCTAGGCTCTCTGAGTATGGCCCCTTAGTGTTGTTTAACTAACCAGGAAATCCCTGAAAAAGGGCCAGTCCAGGCATTTGTCCCAGGACAGACATGTTAACTTGATGGAACTTGGAACTCTGGAGAGCTGTTTTGCTCAACATCTTATGGAGGTTACTGAAGATCAATGGACAAGCTTGAAGTACACGTAGGCCCGTTGTCCAAAGACAGGATAATCTGAGTGAAAAGAGTACCGCATATTATTTAATGAAAGACATTGAAATTATAAAAATGAAAGTTTAAAAGGGTTTCTTATAATCCTTTCACTTCATTCCAGGTTTCAGATAATTTAATTGACCTTCCACCTCTATGTGATCATAAATAACATCAAATAAATTACCCCCTAAAAGGCACTATGTTTGACCTATTTGGAAGTAAGGCCACCCAGTGCGGCTAGAGTGATGATAAACCGTACAGACCAGGAGTCCTCAACTTTCCTAATTCTGGGACACTTTAATGCAGTTCATGTTGTGGTAAACCCACCCCCCCAACCATAAAAAATATTTTGGTTGCTACTTCATAACTATCATTTTGCTCCTGTTATGAATCAGATGACCCCTGTGAAAGGGTCATCCAACCCCCAAAGGGTTCACGACCCACATATTGAGAACCACTGGTATTATTGAATTTGTTTTGCAAATCTAAAGCCATAAACTTGGAGCCAAAATAATGTACTCTGGCTGAACATTTTCACAAAGTCATCTCAGGGTTGAGTTTCTAAAGCCTCTATTTTTTGTTCTTCTGTTCCATGGCTAGGAAGACAACCTGAAACATTTATCCAACATGTTTCTCATACCACCATCACCACCACAGCCACCAGTCATCTCGTTGAGTCTCCAGTCAGAGTAGAACTGTCTAACCGGGCTCCATAGGCTTTTGTTTCTGTTTACAGTCAAGGTCATCCACTTTGTATTCCACAATTTAAACCACTCATGAAGACCTTCTCCCAATAGTTTACCCCTTTCTCCCTCCCTGCTTTCTCTTTCCCCCCATAGACTACTAGCTTCCATTTCACCCAAGTTAACACCCGTCAACAGTCTAGCCCATGGGTCTACAAACTCTTGAGACCAAAGAGCCAATCCCGTCCCTCCTAACAACTTTAAAATCACTCAAGAGCCTTAAATATATCTTTTCCCAAACAAATGAAATCATCGTGATCTGAAATAATAGCCTTCAAATGTTTTCAATGTGACTTCAGAGCTGGATGTTCACACTGAAAGCGCCGCATATGACTGTGAGCCGTGGTTTGACAACCACTAGTCTGGCTCAATGCTTAATTTCCCCTCAAGGTCCGTAGGGTTTTGCATGGCAGATTTTTCAGAAGTAGATATCTGAGCTCATTGTTCAATATACCTCTGAGTGGACTGCAAACTCCAACCATTCTGTTAGCAGCTATGTTTGTTAGCTATTTGCAAAATGGTGAAATTCATCTTCTGATACAACTCCCCACTCATGAAGTTTTTGTACAATAGTTTTGTGAATTAAAGTCTGATGAAATGAGAACAGTTTCTTATTGAAAATTTGCAAGTCACCAACTAGACTGCCATGAAAAGTAAAGCGAGCCAGTAAGAATATTTGTTTCTGATGATGAGCATGAGTGAACACCATTTCCCATTTTAAGAGTTTCAAGAATTTACAAAGGCATATTCTATGTGAAAGGTGAGATTACCTGAAAAAAATATAGGGAACTCTATATATTCTTTTAAAAAGATAGAATCTTAAATAGCAATAATATTTCACACAATCTCAAACTCCCCTCCATCTAGTTGATTTTGATGCATGGGGACCCTATAGGAAAGGATAGAACTACCCTGTGAATTTTCTGAGACTGTTTACAGGAGTAGAATACCTCATTTTTCTCCCCCTGAGCAGCTAGTGGTTTTGAACTGCTTACTTTGTAGTCAGCAGCCCATGAAATGACCATGACATCACCAGGGCTCCTATTTTGCAACATCATTAATGAGCATCATTAATAATGGGCATCATTAAATTAACCTCTTCAGTTTAATTGGTCCTTGTTTGGGGTTAATCAACCTTGGGTTCAGAGTATGTTTTCCTGACGATATCTTTTCTCAGACCAGCATGAATGTCGGAAGTCCTGATGCATATTAGCAGTCCAGCAAAGCTAGAATGCACCTCACATACTTTTCCTAACTGTTAACTTTCCTTAAGTAGGAAAATCCTAACACTTTATAGACTTGGCCTCAAAGGAAACCATATAATAACATACAAAATAAATAGCTGAGAATATATAAGCCTCAAGTTATGTTTTTTTAGCAAAGCATTTGCCGTCTGTCTTAACGAAAGATTCCCCAGCTACCCCCAAATTGTACCACTCGTCTCTCAGTTTGTCCAACTGTGATGGCTTGTGTGTTGCTGTAAGCTCTGTCACTGATATTTCAAATGTCGCAGGGAACTCAAAGTGAACAGGTTTCAACAGTGCTTCCAGGCTAAAAACAGATAACAAGGAAGGGATTGGCTGTCCCCTTCAAAGGAATTTGCCACTGAAGAGCTTTATGGGTAGCATGAAACATCGTCAGACATGGAAAACCTACATAAGAATGCTTATGAGGATGGCCCATTGTTCTGTTGTCCAAGGGGTTGTTATGGGTCAGAACTGACTGGAAGGCAGCTAAGAACAATGGCATCCAAAGATTACTCATTAGCTAGCCTGATTTAGTACAAATTCAAAAGTTTAAGTGAGCATCTAAGAAATTATATTTCAACTGATCAACTATATAATATCACTATCAAATGCTGCAAATGTTTTCTCTTTACTATGAT
>PVJH01009789.1:0-77148 GCA_004026705.1 Nesogale talazaci | reverse complement strand
TCCTCCTCACTCCCTTCCTCCATGAGCACCTAACAACCTACAAATTATCATGTTTTTTTTTCAATTCTTCACTTGCGGGTTTAGTTCCTATGTATTTTGTCACTGGGATAAACCTCACAGAATTGGTGCTCTATGTTTTTTGGTGTAGGAAACCTAGGATTGATGAACCTATAGAGGCAGCAAGTAGAATAAAGGTAACTGAGGGGACAGTGGGGAAGGGTGGGGAGTAACAGGGAAATGATATCAAGGAATTCAAGAAGAAGAATGTTTAGAAACTGACTGTGGTAGCAACTGTACAGTACTGCTTGATGGGACTGAACTGTGGAATGATGTGGTACATGTACCCCCGCCTAATAAAGTGTTTGGGTGAAAAAAAAAATCACATTGTTCAAACAAGTGATCAAAATACAGAACAAGAAAACTTTTCTCAGGAAGTAATGACCTAGGAACTATCTGGTGAAACACTTTTTAAAATTTTATTGGGGGCTAATACAACTCCTATCACAATCAACGCATACATCATGTGTATGCAGGCCACATTTGCACATTTCTTGCCATCATCATTCTCAAAACATTCTCCTTCTACTTAAACCGTTGGTATTAGCTCCCCATATTTCCCCTTCCTTCCCACCCCACTCCCCCATAAACCCCTAATAATTTACAAATTGGTAATATTTTGTCATATCATACACTGCCCAATGTCTCCCTTCACCCACTTTCATGTTGTCCATACCCCAAGGAGGAGGTCATATGTAGATCCCTGCAATCGGTTCCCCCTTTCTACTCTACCTTCCCTCCACTCTCCCGGTATCACCACTCTCACCACTGGTCCTGAAGGGATCATTTGTCCCGTATTCTCCATGTTTCCAGCTCCAGTGTACTTCCTCCAGTCTAGTTGGATTTGTAAGGTATAATTGGGATCATTAAAGTGGGGGGGGGGAAGTATTTAAGAACTAGAGGAAAGTTGCATATCTCATTGTTGCTATACTGGCTCATCTCTTCCCTGTGAGGGGATGTTGCTTCACCTATTGATGGGTTTTCGGTCTACAATCGGTACTCCCCCTCATTTATAATGATATAATTTTTAGTTTTTTGATGCCCGATACTTGATTTCTTGGACACCTTGTGGTCATACAGGCTATTGTGCTTCTTCCATATGAACTTGGTTGCTTCTGAGCTAGATGGACACTTGTTTACTTTCAAGCTTTTAAGACCCAAGACATTATATCTTTTGATAGCTAGGCACCATCAGCTTACTTCACCACATTTGCTTATGCACGCATTTGTCATCAGCACTCATATCAGGAAGGTGGGCACATAATGTTAAGCTTTTTAGTTCTTTGAAGACTGATAACTGATTCCTTTGACACTTCGTGGTCATACACGCTGATGTGCTTCTTCCATGTGGGCTTTGTTGCTTCTGAGCTAGATGGTTGCTTGTTTATTTTCAAGGCTTTAAGACCCCAGATGCTACATCTTTTGAAAGTCAGGCACCATAAGCTTTCTTCACCTTATTTGCTTATGTACCCATTTTGTCTTCAGTGATCGTGTGGGAAGGTGAGCATCATGGAATGCCAGTGTAATAGAACAAAGTGTTCTTGCCTTGAGGAAGTACTTGAGTGGAGGTCCAATGACCATCTGCTGTCATGATACTAACCCTATAAGTACATGCATGTAGATCTATTTGCCCATAGACATATTAAAAAGGTTCACCTATGTACATGCCTGTATTTAGACCTGTATAAATGCTCTTTACCCCCCAGTTCTTTCTGCTATTTCCTTTTACTTTCCTCTTGTTCCACTATCATGCTCAACCTCCATTTTGGGTTTCAGTATTTTCTCTCTGTTATATTATTCTTGATCAATCCCTGTCAGGCCTCTCACACCCGCCTTGCCTCTGATTTTGTATCTCATGTTGTTCCCATTGGCCCTGGGTTGGTCAACACCATCTTTTTTTCCCCCACCTCCCCATTTCCCATGACCCCTGGAACAGACTGTTCATCCAGTATATCTTATCTAGATAGAATTGCAGAGATAATGGTATGTACAAAAAATAAACAGGACATTGCTGGATGAAGTGACAAAAGAAATCATAAGTATGATAGCAACAACAACAAAACACCCCAATGTCTGTTATATATATATATATATGTAAAAAAATAATAGTATCAAAAGGAAAACTTGTAAATAGTTCAAAGTCTGGTCATTGACCTCCAGGAGTGGTCCCCAGTTGAGTTAGATGGGGGTTCCACATCCTGGCCCCAAACAATATCCCTGACACTCCCTCAGGAACTCCATGCTTTGCTCCTCCTGCTGTTCTGCTGCACGCCCTTGCCTCCGTGTGGTGGGTCAGACCGGGTGCATTCCCGACTCTCCTTCTCCAGTGTTGTCCACAAAGGGTTTTGAGTCAGCAAAGGACACTGTATTTCATAGTGGGCCTGATCTTATGGTCCTCTCTATGGAATGGCTGTTCTGCATGGGGAGACCTTTCTCGAGGCTTGATGGGCCAGGATGCACTCCATTCTCTCTTCCTCCCCCTTCATTTGCTCTCGTGTGCTTTGGTCAGATATGTCCCTCTTCCCACGCTGCAGTCTCAGTGCTGACCTCCAAACAAACTCTCTTTGGGGGAAGGGAGGCTGTCCACGTGGTTGGGATTGGGGTTGGGCCCTCGGACACCTCTGGTGGCTCCCCGCTCCATGCTGTCATGCTGCAATGGCAACCTGGAACCTCAGAGTTAAGTTTGGTTCCTCTTTCCCAATCTCCAAGAGCTCGGGGCTATCTATCTGGCAGCCATCTTCCCAGGGTCCCCCCTGATGAAACATTTAAAGGCATGAAACTTAGGTACTGACACTGGATTGGGAGAAAAACTGAGAAAAATACAGGCAGCATCAAGGAAGACACAGACAAAATTCTACAAGAATTCGGGAAAATGTTATAAGAACAAGCCAACCCCGACATGATCACTGAAGGCAAATGTGTGCACAAGCAAATGTGGTGAAGAAAACTGATGGTGCCTGACTATCAAAAGATATAGTGTCTGGTGTTTTAAAGATTTGAAGATAAACAAGTGGTCATCTAGTTCAGAAGCAACAAAGCCCACATGGAAGAAGCACACCAGCCTGTGTGACCATGTAGTGTCAAAGGAATCAGTTATCAAGCATCAAAGAACTAAGAATTATACCATTATAAATGAGGGGGAGTACAGATTGGGGACCCAAAGCCCATTGGTAGGTGAAGCAACATCCCCTTACAGAAGAGTCACAGGGAGGAAATGAACCAGTCAAGGTACAGTGTAGCAACAATGAAATATGCAACTTTCCTCTAGTTCTTAAATACTTCCTCCCCCCCTCCACTTTCATGATCCCAATTATACCTTACAAATCCAACTAGACCAGGGGATGTACACTGGTACAGATAGAAGCCAGAAACAGGGATAATTCAGGACAGATGATCCCTTCAGGACCAGTGGTGAGAATGATGATAACAAGAGGGTGGAGGGAAGATGGAGTAGAAAAGGGGAACCAAAAGCAGAGAACTATATATAATCTCCTCTCTGGGGAATGAACAACAGGGAAGTGGATGAAGGGAAACTTTGGACAGTGTATGATATGCCAAATAATAATAATTTGTAAATTACTAAGGGTTAAAGAGGGAGAGGAACTGAGGAGGGAGGGGAGATATGAGGAGCTGACACCAAGGGCTTAAGTAGAAGGAGGGTGTTTTGAGAATGATGACAACAACAAATATACAAATGTAGTCTGCATATAATAGATGTGTATATTGATCATGAAAAGAGTTGTATGAATTTCCAATAAAATAAATTTTTAAAGGGGGGGGTTAAAAAGGGAAAAAAGAATAAGCTAACAAAAATATATGAAAAATTAGAAGCTGTATTAAAATGGTAGCTAGAAATACAGAAGATTAATATTATAGTTGCAGAAATGAATAAAATATTGAAAGGGAAAAGGAATAAAAATGAATCCATGGAATCTAATGGAAGACAGAAATTACAAGATTGAAAACAAGCCTCTCAATATTAACCTTTTGAAGGACAATCATAAAAAAAACAACCCAACAAAAAAGAGAGAGAAAGAGAGAAATAAAAATAGAATGAAGAAAGCCTAAGAATTGTGTGGGACACCATCAAGAAAACACAGTCTTACATGTGATCAAAACTGAAGAAGAGAAAGAGTGTTTGGGTTTTTTTTTTTAATGTACAGAGAAAATGATACAGATTTATTGGGAAATAAATTTAACACCATGAAAGATGAGAAGCTATCCATTCCAAAAGATCAATGAATGCCAAGCTGGACGGATTCCTGAAGGAAATCACCTGGACACATCATAATGAAACTTCCCAAAATCAAAGACAGTAAAACTATACTGAGAGCGACTCAAGAAAAACAAAGCTAAGCACCAAGGAGAACCAGTAAAACTTAGCTCTGATTTTTTAGCAGAAATCATATAGGCCAAAAAAGTGATGGAAGAGCATACATTAGAGTCTCAAAAGAAAAAAAAATGTTAATCGAGCATGATATGGCAAGTAAAACTGTCCCTCGTATACAATGAATTGAAGTATTTCCAGATGAACAGAAATGAAAGAAACCTGATAAAACCAGAATAACTCCACAAGAACGACTAAAGGCAGTTCTCCTGACTGAAAGCCAGCAAGGGCAGGCAAAAACCTGAGACTGACGCACTTGCTGACGTGACCTAGACACCAAAATAGGAAACCAGAGCTATCCATTTGTCAACAACAACAACAACAAAGTAAAAGGAGGAGGTAGTGTGAGTACAGAATTTCTAAATGGAGAGGAAGTCAAGACGGTATCAAGATAGGTCTGTTTTACACCTGGCATAAGTAAACAAGTTATAGGGTAACCTCAAAGAAAGGCAGTAAACCCGATTAAAACAACAGAGAGGAAACTTACAAAACTTCAATAAGCACAAACGTAGCAAAGGAAATGATGAGCAATCACACAATGACAAATATTATAGGAGATTATTCTTATAAAATGTCAGGAAAGATTTCCACACAGAAAGAAACATTCTTTGATTATCATCAGGGGTAGGAGAGGAATAGTAAATCACTCAATAGAAGGCATATATATATATATATACACATTAAATTAAAGGGTAAATATATATTAACTTAAATTTTAAACTAACCAAAATAGACAATCAAAGGGAGGTAAGCACAAAATGGTGAAGGAAGACATTGGGAGGCCAATGTCCATCTGCTACCTTAATACTACACTATAAATGTATGCACATAGATGTATTTCCCCACTGTCATCTATAAATATATTTACATATGTACATGCCTGTATTTAGACTTCTATAAATGCCCTTTGCCTCCTCGTTCTTTCCTCTATTTCCTTTTACTTTCCTCTTGTCCCACTATCATCCTCAGCCTGCATTTGGGCTTCAGTAATTCCTCTCAGCTACATTGCCCTCCATCAAGTCCTTCCAGGCCTCCTACACCCTCTTCACCACTGAATTTGAATCACTTGTTGTTCCCTTGTCCCTGTGTTTGTGACACCCACTTCCTTTTTCCCACTTCCCCCTCTTCCATGTCCCTCCAGAACTCTCTGTCCCATTATTTTCTCCTCCAGATTGTTTATCCCGTTATCTTCTTTAGATAGACCTACAGATCTACCTAATAAAACACACAAAAACAAGATAAAACAAAACCTAGCAACAAAACACTACTGCAGTAACAACAACAACAACAACAAAGGAAGAAAAGCCTGTAAAGAGTTCAAGGTCTGTCTGTTGACCTTTGGAATGTTTTCTGGTCAAGTTTGATGGAGTGGCACCCCCTGACCCCAAAGTCTATTTTTGGTATTCCCTTGGGACTTCCTTGATCTGCTCCTCTTGCTGTTCTGTCACACACTCTTAGTGTTTTGCCTTGGTGTGGTGGGGTCAGATTGGGTGCAATTACCACACTGGGTCTCCAGTGTTGTGCCCATGTGGAGCTATGGGTCAGCGAGGGATGTCATGTTTCATAGTGGGCCTGGCCATATGGTTTTCTCTTTGCATTGACTGATCTGAGCAGGGATATTGTCCTTAAGGACTGGTGGGTCAGGATGTGCTCCATTCTCTCTTCCTCCCCTTTCATGTGCACCTGTGTGCTCTAATCAGACCTGACCAACAGAGAACATTTTGAAGTCAATTATGGCAGATGTAGTTAGGTAAAAATGCAATGCTTTAGGGCTGAGCCCCGGTGGCGTAGTGGTTGTGTGCGGGACTGTGGCCCACTGGGATGGAGGTTCAATTCCAGCAGTGGAGCTGGGCCTCCTACTCCCACCACCGGAGAGCAGTGATGTTACCCCTCCCCCCCCCAAAAAAAAGAGTTGTACAAAAATGCAATACTTTATCACTTGGTGTCCCTTTTTATCCATTATAGTTGTTTCCATTTTTAATATGTTCTGCTTTCTTTTTGATTGAAGTTTTTCCGTTTTATGTAGTCAGTGTTAGTTTTGTTTGTTTTTGTTTGCTTCCTATTTATGTTCTGTCTGATTAAGCACTATAAAGACAGTAACTGGATTGATAATTGCCTAGGGGCATGGCACAGAAGGTTTTGGGGGGAAATGAGGAGCTAAAAATAAGCACAGGAAGAAAATGTTCATAAATCGTGTTGTTGTAAAAAACTTAGTATAATCCAGCAATTACATTGTGTGGTATGTGAAGCATTTGTCAATACACCTATCTTAGCAAAAGAACATGAGGTTGAAAATAGTTGCACAACTTAAATCGATGTCACTGAATTCTACATGTCAACATTGTTGAATTGGCTTATATTTTGCTACAGATAGTCTCAACAATAATAAAATAAGTGAAATTTGAAGAAAAAAGATAGAGACCAGTTCCATCACTTCAAAGAATTCTCACATATATCCTTGTAGCCAGCCAGTCCCCCCACACCAAGACTCTGACACCCACCAATCAGGGTTAGACATTATTTTTTTCTCCCTCTAGTTTGTCTTTTCTCTCCCCACCACACAACAGTTTTATTGAGATATAAATTATTTATTATATGCTTCCACAGTTCGATTCTATTTAAAAAGAGTTGTCTGTACATCACCACAGTCACTTCTAGTGCATCCTCCCTCTCTCATATTCTTTATTCGCTCCCCAGTGCTCTACAGTCTCCACCCCCAGCCATGATAAGCTGTTTCACCAATCATTGTCTCTATACATCCGTTCCTTCTGTGCTTCATACACTGGGAAATATACCCTAAACAAACATGAAACAAGCAAACAAAAAGGAGAAGAAAAACTGTGTGTGTTTTCAAGAGAAAAATCTCTGTAAAGAAACAGGCAAGAAATATTCACACCTGGAACAAATCCAGAATGGGTCAAGAGGAAGATCGAATGGCCAGATATCAAATTATACCATAGCTCCATCCTCCGTCATCAAGATTGCCACGCTCTCTGTCTGATAGCAAGGGTATTCCTGTCCCTCGGCTGTGTCCAGAGGGGAGCTGCCAGAGGTCTAATTTGCATGCACACTCTGTAGATGGATTTTGGACAGTGGGGACCGTCCTCCATAGTCTGCTCCAAATTGAGTGTTCGCAATTTAAGTTCTAATACCTTTCCCTCCATTGTACTTAGATTTTGTTATTTGTCATCTTGGGATCACAGAAGCTGGTGTTTCTTCTGTGTGTGTTTAGTTGACACCTCACTTAGATGGTAGTTTGTGTGAATACGTGCCATTAAGACCCCAGACACCGTTCCAATTGGTAGCCGGGCACCATCTGCTTTCTTCACCATGTTTTGCTGTAGCACCTATTTCCTCTAGCTTTTTTTTTTTTTTTGGAGGGGGGGTTGTTTTTGTTTGCTTGTTTTGTTTTCATAACAGAGAGGGAAGGGCTGAGCCCCGGTGGCGTAGTGGTTGTGTGCGGGACTGCAACCCCCAGGGTTGGCGGTTCAAATCCAGCAGCAGCTCTCCAGGAGCAAGGCTGGGCCTCCTACTCCCACCAGGGCAGTGATGCAGACACACACACACACACACACACACACACACAAAACAGAGAGCCTCACTTCTTTCACTCAGCATGCGTTAATTGCCTCTATCTTTTGGTTGTTTCCTGATTGAAGCAGTTGTGAATAAATCTGCTAAAAGAAGTTTCTGAGTGGACATATATTTGAATTTCTCTCGGGTAAATACCGAGGAATGGCATATCTGAGTCTATATTTAACTTTGAAGCAACTGCCAAACTGTGTTCTAGCGTGGCTGAATCATTTTGCAGCTAGACCAGCCAGGTAGGAAAGAGCCAGTTGCTCCATGAGCCTCACCAAACCTGCGGCCGTGGAGCCGACGCCAAGCCACGGCGACCCTGGTGGCCCGACAGGGCAGAACGTCTTCCTGGGGTTTCTGACGCTGCAAACCTTTGAGAAAATGCATTGTCACGGCGTTCTTCTATAGAAGTGGGCTCGTGGGTTTCAGCTACCCACCTTGACCTTGTGCTTAGCAGCCCAAGGCTTATTGGCCATTTCTCTCTCTCCGGTAGAAGTCCCAGAATGGGATGTGTTGCCTTCTCTGCCTGCCCAGAGGTCAATGCCTTTCTCATCACAGGCAGGAAGGAGTAAATGCCTTCACTGGGCAGCTCCTGAGTGCTTGCAGCTCCGTCTTTCTCACTCAGAAGAGCACTGCACGCCAATGAACTCCTCTGGTGCCAGAAGGCAGTGCCTGAGCTTCCTCTGTCCTCCTGGCTGCCCCAACACTCATCCCAGGCCCCTTTCTCTGGTGCTGTCCCCAGGGCCTGCTCCCTTACATTGGAAGTAAATGTAATGCCCAGTGGGACGTCGCCTCCAGTGCGAAGCTCTCCCCCATGGGTGCAAGCCACCAGGGAGTGGTAAAGAAGACTGTGGAACTAACAGAGGACGCTCTTCCCAAGAGCCGCTGCCTCTGCCTGCAAGGCTTAGACCCAAACCAAATGAATTTGTGGGGACATACTGATAACCTTGGGGTGACTGAGAAAAAGCCGGTTCACCAGTCTGCTGGCCTCGAATCCACGCAGTCACTGCAAGTCCCATGAGCCAGCCCCAAAGCTGGACTGGCAGGCATCTTCGGGGGCTTGCCATGCTCCTGCAGGGTGGGAGAACAAACAGAGCCCCAAACAGGAAGGGCTGTGAGAACCGCAATGAAGAAGACAAGCTGAAGTGGCACAATGTCAAGCAACAAGGCTGGGGAGGATTGCTTCCCAGACAGACCTACAGCCCCTGACCCAACCACACCACACCAGAGGATGGAGGCCAGGCAGAGAGCCCCTGAACCCTGACCACATGAAACCGGGCCTGGCCTCTCCGTCACAATGCATCTCCCATCCCCCTCAGACTGGCTCTGCAGTGGTCTCCATTCTTAGTTACACATTCTGGGGACAATGGAGCTGCTGAATGGAGGGGAAAGCTAGCCCTTGAGGCAATTTTAGAGCCTGCAGATGCTGAATGCAACCCTGCTGCAGGGTCTTTGCTGGAGAATTTGAGGACTGCGGGGGCCCTCCTGGGGTAGAAATCAGCAGGGGGGACCCACACAAGGCAGGGACTCTGCCACACAGAGGCCCTCACTGCCTCTCTTCCCCAGGACTTGGAAAAAGGTGCAAAGAGAGTTTCAATAAAGAGGCAAGACACGCCCTGGCCCCCAAGTATACTTTTGGTATTCCCGGGGGCCTTCATTGCTTTGCTCCCCTTGCTGCTCTGTTGCACACCCTCAGACGCAACCAGAAAATACTCAGGCAGACCTGGAACTCTTTATAGCAGCGGTTGCCCACCTGAGAGCCACAACCCCCTTGGGGGTTGAACAAGCCTTTCACAGGCGTCACCCATTCATAAAAGCAGCAAAATGACAGTAATGAAGCAACAATGAAATTAATTTTATGATGAGGGATCACAACATGAACTGTATTAAAGGGCCATGGCATTAGAAAGATTGAGAACCACTGATTTATAGACTTTTCTTTTTTTGTTGCTTTTTTGGGTTACTGTAGTTCTTTGTTTTCTTTTGTTGTTTTGTTCTATCTTGTTTTTGTGCTTATTATTCTGTGCATGTCTAGCTTGAAAACATAGGTAGATAAACAATTGGAGGAGAAAACAATGGGACTGATGATTCCAGGGGACATAGGAGAGGGGAAACGGGGAGAGGAATGAGAGTGTCCACAAACTCAGGGACAAGGGAAAAAACAAGTGATCCCAAATTAATGGTGAGGGGGGAATAGAACACCTGGTGGGACTTGATCAAGGACAATGTAGCTGAGAGGAATTGCTGAAACCCAAACGAAGATCACACATGATAGTGGGACAAGAGGAAAATAAAACGAAATAGAGGAAAGATCTAGGAGGCAAAAGATATTTACGAGGTCTAAATACAGGCATGTACATATGTAAATATATTTACATGAAATGATAGGGGAATTTATGTATGTACATATATTTATGGGTTAAATATTAAGATAGCAGACAGACATTTGGCCTCCACTACTAAAGTACTCCCTCAATGCAAGAACACATTGTTCTAATAACCTGACATCCTGTGATGTTCAGCTTCCTGACATGATCACTGAAGACAAAATGGGTGCATAAGCAAATGTGGTGAAGAAAGCTGATGGTGCTTGAGTATCAAAAAATATAGCATCTGGGGTTTTCAAGGCTTGAGGATAAAAAAGCAGCCGTCTAGCTGTGTCGCATCAAAGCCCACATGAAAGAACACATCAGCCTTTGTGATCACGAGGTTTTGATGGGATCAGGTATCAGGCTTCAAAGACCCAGAACAAAAAGTCATAGCAAGGTGGATGAGGAGGAGTGCAGAGTAGAGGCCCAAAGCCCATCTGCAGAAAATTGGACAGCCCCTTGCAGAAAGTCACGAGGAAGAGATGAGCCAGCCAGGGTACAGTAAAGCACCAATGAAACACACAACTTTCCTCTAGCTCTTTAATGCTTCCTCCCTCCACTATCATGACCCCAATTCTACCTTACAAATCCAGCCATACCAGGGCATGTACGTGAGTGTATGCTGAAACATAGGGAATCCAGGACAGACAATCCCCTCAAGACAATAATGAGAGTACTGATACCAGGAGGTAGGGGGCAGAAAGGGGGAAAGAAAAGATAACCCCTTCACAGGGGCACAGGCAACAGAAAAATAGGTGAAGGAAGACAGTGGTCAGTCTAAGACATGGAAAACATTATAAATTATCAATGGTTCATGAGGGAGGGATGGGGGAGGGGGGAATTTAACTGATACCTAGGGCTCGAGTAGAAAAAACATGTTTTGAAAATGATGATAGCAACCTATGTACAAATGTGCTTGACATGATGTATGGATGCATGGATTGTGGTAAGAGCTGTAAAAACCCCCTATAAAAATGTTTTTTAAAAAAGAGGAAGAGGCAAGGTAACAGCGAGGTCTAGTAAACTCCTGCTGACAGGAGGCAGGCCCAGGGCTGATAGTCTGGCTCTGGTTAAGGCTAGGTCAGATAGAAACTCAGAGATCATCTCTCCAACTCCCCTCTTCCTCAAAACAGCAAACAACAAACCACTCAAGCTCACTGCCATCAAGCGATGTGAACTCACAGTGACCCCATGAGACAGAACAGAACTGCCTCTGTGGGCTCTTCCCCCACAGTAACTGGTGAAAGGCAGAGAAAGCCTTGTTTTCCTTCCTCGGAGCTGCTGGTTTTGAACTGTGGATCCCGAGGTTAAGCGCCCAATATGTAGCCACTACTCCACCAAGGTTTCTCTTTCTCTTTCTCAACAATCTGAGGCCCAGCCTTAGAAACTGGCGTGGCTAATTACTAGAGACGAAACTGGAAGCCTGATTTTGCCACGGTGCCTCAACTGTTCCAAGCAGCTCTGAATCCAGAAATGTTAGCTGCTACTCGGGAAAATCTCACTCACTTCCGTCGAGTTGATTCTGTCTCACGGCGACCTTATCTGAGAGGGGGGAACGTTCTCAGTGGGTTTCCCAGACGAACTCTTTATGGGAGCAGGAAGCCTTATCTTTCTCCCAGGAATCTGCCCGTGGTTTCAAAGGCCTGACCTTGTGGCTAGCAGGTCAACGAGTAACCCACGATGCCACCAGGGTCCAGAAAAATTGCCCTGAAAGAACCAAACGTTGAAATATCAAAGCCAGACTAGTTTGAACCACCGTCTGCGTGGACCAGTTGAATCCTATTTAAAGCACCTGGGGGGTTAAAGCCTGGGGAAGCCTGCCAAGGGTTGCTTCTCCTTGATGCAGTTGCTGTCACGTCAACTCCCCTCCCAGAGTTCCGTGGGCATCAGAGGGGAACTGTGTTCACAAAGTTTTCAGTAGGGGAGTTTGGGGAAACAAACTTTTCTCCCAAGGTGCCTCCCGGTAGATATGAACCTCCAACCTTCCAATTAGCCCAGGGGCACGTTTCACGGTTGCTTTCATCAGAGCCTTTTGTCCCCTTCCGGAGAGCACCTTTGAAATGAAAAGCGGGCTAGCTACTCCCGGGTAGACTTTGGCCGCAAGCAGAGAACCCCCTGGAGCCATCTCTAGAGTCTGGCCAGGCAGAAAGGAGATGGGACGTCAGCTGGGGGGGACAGCACCTATGTCCCAAGCTTTGGGACTCTTGCCACTGCTGACAGCGGTACGGTGACTCAGGAAGGCAGCTGGTGGGGTGGAGGACTGGCTCTCACACAGGGCTAAAAGTGGCCTGGAGATCACACCCCATGAGCCCATGATGACCCCGTTGTTCATGTTAGCGGCTGTCAGGTTGGCCCTGGACTCATGCCAATCCCTTGCACCACGGAGCAAAGCACGTTGGGTTCTGTGTCGTCTCTGTGAATCAGACCGCTGTGATCTAGAGGGCTTTGCATTGGCAGATTTGCCAGGGGAGCCCACCCATTCTTTATAGTTCACCTCGAAGCTCCACTGGAGTCTGTGGAGCAGCGTGGTAACATGCAAAGCATCCTTGTGTCAGTTCCCTGAAGCAGACCCAACCCGCTGCCATCAAGTCGATTCCAACGCACAGTGGGCTGCTCCCTGGGAGGGGGGCGGAGTTTGTGAATCTCCATGGCAGGCAGCAGAAAGCTCTGACTTTCCCTTGGAGCAGCTGGTGGGTTCGCACTGCTGAACTGCAGTCTAATGTCTAACCAACTCTGCCCCCAGAGTGCCATACCATCTCTCTGCACCCCTCTAAATTATCAGCATGACCAAAACAAATGGTCTCTCTCTGCCGTCATTTCCCTTTATGTGATAGTCTCGAAACTGGTGAATATAGCAGTGCTGTTCTGGGGTATCTGCTCCCCTCACTCGCTCTCTGGGATGTTTCGGTCCTTAAACCCCACTAAAGGAACCATCTCAGGCTGCCGTGTTTGTTCCAAGAGACTCCCCAGCTGTAGCAACTAGGATCCAGTTCCAATTCTGTCCGCCCCCAACCTCCAGTGTCGGAGGATCCAAGAATCAGAAGTACGTGTGAGCGAGCCAGAGCTCAACCAGAGTCCAAAGGCGATGGAGAGGTGGGGAACGTCACCCACACGCCACAGGTGTGCACAGGCTAAATAAAGGTATCAGGAGGCAGAGAAGCTTCTTAAGAATGCTGCTGGGAAGGTCAGCGGTACACAGGATGAACAGATGAGACCCAGAGAAAGAGCCAGAGAGTAACTACCTCAAACCCTATTCCTGCAAAGTTCCCAGATCTAACTTCTAAGAACCTAGGCTAGACTTCATTTCCACAAATTGTTCTGCGACCTTATAAAAACTGCCTCCTTGATTTGGGCTCCCATGTGCCTTTCTTTTTTATTTTTATTTTTGGCATCACTGCCCTCTGGTGATCATGGGAGCTACCCAGCCTTGCTGCTGCTGGATTTGAACCGCCAAGCCAGTGGACTGTAGTCCTGCACTCAACCACTATGCTACTGGGGCTCCGCCATCCCATGTGTCTTTCTATTCTTTACATCCAATAGAGTCCATCAGCAAACACCTCTAGCTCCATGTAATCTGCCTTCATGTGTGAAAGAAAGAAAGAAAGAAAGAAAGAAAGAAAGAAAGAAAGAAAGAAAGAAAGAAAAAAGCACCTCCAATTCTCCACAGAAGGCCCTGGCATTGGTCATGGTGTCATCTGAATCTCCATGTTCACTCCCATGACAACTGCCCTTGTCAGGGAAAGACCATTAAAAAGAAGAGGGAGGAGAGCTTCTTCTGCAAACCGCCTATCACATTTCCTGGGACAGTGAGCTCAGAAATGGAGGGAGGATATCTAGTTTAAGCTAGCAAGTGTCTCTCATGGGTTGGGCTTGGTCCCTTGAGAGGAGGTGTTCTTTGTGTAATAGCATAGTTCCCTCAACCAGTTCCCTAATTCATTTGCTGTGCATCAAACTGATCCTGGGCTTGGCGCTTAGGAAACAGAGAACCAGGGAACAGTTTCTGCTGTCAGCTAAGCGAGGGAGAACACTCAGCATGTGGTTTATTCTGCGAGTAAACTGACCTTTGGGAACATAATTTTCTCCATGTAGTGCCTTTCCTGGGGTGAAGAGTCCAGAAAGGATGGGGGTCATGCACTGTGTTAGTACGGGTAAACTAGAGAAACAAATTCATGGACATGCATATGGATATAAGGGAAAGGTTTATATACGAGAGAAATGGAACATTGAGAAAGCATCCCAACCCGGTCCAGTTCAAAGTCATAAGTTCAATATTAGCCCATATGCCCGATACCAGTCTATAAAGTCTCCTTCTGACTCACGAAGCACGTGCAGTTGAAGCATTCTGGTGCTGGCAGGGATCTCCCCATGATTTCTCACTTCCAGGGCTCAGGGTCCATCAACAGCATGCAGTGGTGGTAGAAGCAACTCAGCACTGGCAGGGATCTCCATGTGGCTTCTCCAGCTTCAGAGATCTGGTTCCATCAGGGTAAGGCCATGTGTCTCCTCCCGCTCCTCCAACCCCTGGGACACTGCCATCTTGTCTTGTTTGTAGTTTGTCGGCTTGGAAACTGACTCCCAGCAACTGGGGAGATGGCTTCTCATCTCCACAAGGGAAATATCGTGTGATTTCCTAGAAGTTTCAGGAGCAAGCCATGGCCACACAGAGGTCTCATTGGCTACTCAGTGGCGATCTCCAGATTAACAGGCTAGACTCCACCCCTACACACCAATCATCCCAATCATGAATTGACATAGATGATAGTGTCACATGCACTATCATCTCTTTCTGCCACTGACTTCCAGTTAGTGACAGGAAACAGATTAGAGGGTTTGGTCTGAGGGTTTGAACTGTGTTGTCCTCATCTCATCTCCTGGTGGTAACTTTGGCTCTAACCAGAAAGTCTTGGGGAAACGAGTGCTCGTGGCTCACAGAGAGACTGATGAGAGAATCAACATAACAAGTGGGTAAAGGGAGACAGAAGTTGGTGTAAGACATGAAAAAAATATATAAATGATCAAGGGTGGGAGAGGGAGGGAAAAACATGAGGAGCTGATACCAAAGGTTTAAGTAGAAAGAAAATGTTTTGAAAATGGTGATGGCATCAAATGTGCAAATATGCTTGATACAGTGGATGTATGAATTGTGATAAGTGCTGTAAGAGCCCTCAAACAAAATGATAGAGAGAGAGAGAGAGAGAGAGAGAGAGAGAGAGAGAGAGAGAGAAGGGAGAGAGAGAGAATCAACTTAAATTCATGTTGGGGAGAGAACTCAAAATCCATGTTCTTTAGATACAGGTGAGTGATGCCCGGAAGGAAGTAAGCCCAGCCCATGTCAAGAAGGCCACCCATCTGGTAGTAAAGCTGATCATCAAAATAGTAGAGATATAGCCTACCACAAGATTTACTTTTCTAATGATGAGGGCAACAAACGTACAAGTGTGCTTGACACAATGGATGGATTGTATGTAATAAGAGTTGTACAAGGCCCTAATAAAATAATTTTAAACAAAAAGGTTTACTTTTCTAAAAATCCAAAATGTAACCACTGAATTCCTTTTCAGTTGAACCAATAATGCAGTTTCAATTCAGGAAGGAGGCTAGAAAGGCAATGAAGAGAAATAGGCAGGCATGAAGAATTACCCATTCATAAGCTCCTGGGGAGCTGATCTGGTAAGGCCAGGCACGAAAGCGTTCCCCAATTTAGATAAAGAAGGGTGCATGAGAGTGTAATGGCTCCTGAAGAAATGGAGGTAAGATAATTTTCAAATGATCATTGAAAAACCTGCCTCTGTGGAATATCAATTATATCCTGTGATCATTATAACCGCCCCCTACTCTCTTCCTGTGATCATTGTTTAAAAGTCTGCTTCTTCTCATAGTTAAGGTATACAACTTGTTGGATTTTCACTGGAGTTTGGAAGCAGTGTGGAGGTAGTAGACCCCATTGTTCCCTTCTGCCTCCTGTTTCAGAATAGATTTAAGTTTCTGAAATCAATCTGACTTCTGTCTCTGGCTGAAACTGTGACAGGCAATCCTAGACCATTTCCTGGCAACAGTGGAAGGCTTGCATTTTCTGAGCACCTGAGACTTGAGAGCCTGACTGGGTTGTGGAGGGGACCTGGAGTAGTCCCAGGACCATTGAGGATCCCAGGATTCTTCCTTGGGACTGAAAAACCAGCAAGAACTGTGTGCTTTGCCACCTGCACACATGAAGAATGGTTCAGCAAATAGGATAGTCTTCATGGTGACTGTGTTAGTCCGGATAGACTAGAGGACCAAATTTCAGAAACATGCATATAGGTATAAGGAAAGGGTTTATATACAAAAGAAATGTGACACTAAGAAGGCATACCAATCCAGTCCAGTCCAAAGTCATAAGTCCAATATTAACCCATATGCCTGAAATCAGTTTATAAAGTCTGCTTCCGACTCAGGAAGTCACAGGTCAGTGGTGCAGAATTCTGGCGCTGGCAGGGGTCTCCCGATGGCTCTTCGCTTCCAGGGCTCAGGTCCATCAACAGCATGCCACTCCAGCTTCAGAGGTCTGTCTTCATCAGGACAAAGCCGTGTGGTCTCTCCGCTGGCTCCTCCAACTTCTCGGAGGCTGCATCTTGTCCTTTCCATGATTAATCTCTGAAACTAACTCCCAACAACTGGGGAAGATAGCGTCTCATCTTCACGAGGGAAATACCGCGAGATTTCCCAGGAGTCTCAGGTGAAAGCCATGCCCACAGAGGCCTCATCAGCTACTCAATGACTTTCTCCTGATTAACAGGCCAGACTCCACCTCTACATTTCAATTATAAAATTAACATAAGCACATGACTGCCACAGTGACCAAACAGGATCCAACGAACACCAGTGAACATAGCTGTATCCAAAGGAGAAGTTTCCCTGAGCAGCCTCGCTGGGCACTGGGCTCCAGGAATTGCTCCAGAGAGCCCACGGACTACTAGCTCTCTTGGTGTGATAACCAGTTGGTCCCGAGCAGCTCTGACTCATGGAGATTTTGAAGGTGTCACAGTACTGCTTCCAAAAGATGTTTTTCAGAACCCAACCACCAGGCCTTTCTCTCCAGGTGCTCTACATAGACTTAAACCACCAACCTAAAACCAAACCCCTGTTCCTATCCTTTCTCCCCCAGGTCAACGTGTCATTCCAGACGGTTGGAGAGTTACCATTCTCGTGGCCATTCTGATCGACCAATTTATTTCTTCGGCAGCATCTTCGGGAATCAGTCCTGTAGTGTACCTGAATGCCAGAGACTCATCTTCAAATGGAAAGAGCAGGGCATTTTGTGTGCCACACAAGCAAATATCCTCACGGTCCCAACAGCTTAGTCTCATTCAGGACCAGTGCCTGTGTCACTAGTCCCAAAGCAAGCTAAGGCTGACAAACGTGTGTACTGGGGCCCACATACTGAGCCCTAAGCTTGCAGAGACTTCTGTGTACACTCGGGGCCCTAAATCCGTCTTGGATCCTTCCATCGGATCAGCCTTCACTGAGTTCTTTCTGGTCCGGGACTGACACTGGGAAGAGCTATGCCCACAGGCAGTGTGTCAGACCCTGGGTTGCAACCTCTAAGGACTCCCCTCAACAGGTGCGCTCTCGGGAACCCACAGGGGCAGTTCTTCCTCGCGCTATCAGGCTGCTGTGAGTCTGCATGGCCCAAAGGCAGTGCATTCTTGAGTTCTCCTGGCCACTCAGGGAGGGGGCAGCCTACCCCTCATGAACTGGCCTGGCGGTGCTTCGGGGCGGGAAGTGGGGCCCTGGGACCACATACATGGCTATGCATCGTAAGTCCTACCCTGAACCGATTTTGTAAGCTTTCAATTTACCTCCTTTAGTGTGCATATCCCAATCCTGTCTGCAGCCCCTCCTGCCACTGTGAGGAACTGATCTGCCATGAGATAGGATGTCTGAGACTTGTCCCTCTGTGTTCCAGGGGCTATTGAAGATGCTGGTGACGTTCAATCCGTGGACACCAGTATGACCTCACCCCGAAAGCCTCCCTCCTCTGGGTGACTTGCCTTCATCTTGTCTTTGTCCAACTAAAATCTTAACCAAAGGATCTTTCTTAAAATAAAAAAAAGACATTTGAGTTTGGGGTCGTTCCCCCCCACCCCTTAAAATGCATGGGACATCAGGAAGAACTGCAAAGCAAGGCAAATCATTTCTCTCAAAAGGTGCATGGGTGTCTACCCAGAGAGACCACGCCTTTCTAATTCATCGGAACTCAAGTTGGCCTCCATTGCAAAGGGTCTATAAAGGGCCCTTTACTCTCAGCATCTAAGTTCTTCACATTGCCTCGCACCCCACACCCTGCACCCCCAAGTCTAAATTTAGTGATTTCCTTTTCTAGTCCAATAATCACAGGGGCTCAGACTCACTCGATAGGGGTAATTTTATAAGTGAAGTCAAGAAAGAACACACGTCATTAAAAATGTTCGGGGCCAGCAAAATGCCTTTGAAATTGCTTGCTTTTTCGGTGGTGGATGTGAACTAGCCTAGCAGGAGCAGGGCTTGATGCCTGCATTAGGAAGATAATAGAAATGTAATGCTCTTCCCGGTGCCACTTTGAATGCCGTGGGCAACTCCGGGCTTTAACAAATTAACAGCGAGATGTTCTTTTCTTTAAAAAAAGAAAAAAAAAGGAAATAAAATGTATTGGTGAAATGGACATTTCTCATTCAGTCACTTTCTCAGCCTCTAAAACAAATCGGGTGCTAGGCACCGTGGAGTGCTTCCCTTTCCTATAAACTTGGGTCTCTAGTTCCCTTTTGATACCAAACCTGTCAGAGCTGACCTTCAAGTCAAGGCAGCAGTGCTGTCATGGGAGCTGAGAGTGACAGTGTTTTTCTCTCTAATGTCTGGGACATTTTGTTCCAAACCAAGTGCCAGCAAAGTCTAAATGGGAAGCAGCACTGTGATCAGCCCCAAACTCAGCATCCTCCGAATTGGGTCCAGGGCTTAACCTTTCCCCTTGTTACATGTTGGGTGGCACAGACTTGCATTTGTCTGCTTACTTAAAGGTTGGCAGTTCAAAGCCACCTATGGCACCATGGAGGCAAGGCTTGGCAATCTGCTTACATGAAAATTGCAGTCTCAATAACCCTACAGAACAAGTCTACTCTGTACCACACACACACACACACACACACACAGGGGCACACACACACACTCTCACACGGACACACACACACACATGGGCACAGGCACACATACACATGGGCATACTCACACACACACGGGCACACACACTCTCACACATGGGCATACTCACACAATCACACACAGGCACACTCACACACACGGGCACACACTCACATGGGCACACTCATACACACACTCACACACACACTCTCACACACAGGCACTGTGAGTTGGAATTGACTAGCTGGCAACAGGTTTTTATTTCATGGGTGTTTTCGTTTGTTTTGTTTGGCCTCCGTGTCTTTTTCATACAAAGGGGCTTCAAGCAGTTTGTGGAAAAATCCCATTGTCTTTTAGTTCCTGATTTCCATGAACTTTTAAAGTCCCCTGGTGTACTTAGCTGTGTGCTATAAGTTACATGACCACACTGGCACATGTTTACATGAGTCTGCCTTTATGTGTGGGTGTGATGGGAGGAATCGCAAGGGAGTCTCACCAAAGAGCAAACCAAACATTCCTAGGGCAGGTGTCCATCTCTGCAACTCAGTTTTCTTAAACTCAGATGTTTTCAACCAGGGGTTGAAATGAAAACTCATTGTTTTCAACCAGGGGTGAGTTAGCTCACCAGGGGACATTTGGCAGACTCTGGAAATTTATTTTGGTTGTCTCCAAGAGTACGGGGCATGGGTAGGATTCCCCGCACCTAGGGGTTCAAATCCACCAGTTGCTCGAAAGAGGAGGCTGTCTTCTTCCACAAAGAGTTACAGCCCTGGCACCCCCTCGAGCAGTTCCAATCGGTCCTAAGGGGTCACTAAGAGTCAGAATCTCAGGCTGAGCCCCGGTGGGGTAGTGGTTGAGTGTGGGACTGCGGCCCACTGGGTTGGTGGTTCAAATCCAGCAGCAGCTCTCCAGGAGCAAGGCTGGACCTCCTACTCCCACCAGAGGGCAGTGATGCTCCTCCCCCCCAAAAGAGTCAGAATCTCTTACTTAGCGGTGTGGCGTTTTGTTCTGTTTTGCATTTTAATGACTCGAGAGAGGTTAGGAATGCTATGAAAGATCCTCCGGTTCACAGGGAGAGACGCTCCTCTACCCCCAAGAAAAGTTAAATGGAAAAATAGACAAATTCCCTGCCGTCGAGGCGAGGTTGACTTCTAATGACCCTGCCAAAATCCCCTGCCATCAAGTTGAAGTTGATTCCAACTCACAGGGACCCTCTTGAAAGAAGGATGATGCTCTGCACGGGAGATGCTGAACTGCCCCCTGTGGGTTTCCAGGACCGCAGCTCTTTATCTACAAGGGTAGAAAGATTCTTCTTTCTCTCGTGGAGCCACTTGGCACTGCTTGTCTTGCTGGTAGCAGCCCAACACACCCCCAGGACACCCTCAGAGCTCCTCTCAGACAGAGGGAGTTTCTGAGACTTTAAATCTTTCCGGGAAAAGACAGCCTCTGCTTTCTCCCAAAGGAGTGTCTGCTGACTTATGGTGAGCAGGTCAATGCTAACCACCAAACTTACTTGACTCGACAAAAATTACTTGGCTTTGAAGGTCAAGATGAAGAAACTCTGGAGTGATTGATCGCTAAATCCTTTTGAGTTATATGAGTATCTGCCCCCTTTAGCCTGAGTTTTTGTGTTTTTTCCCCCACTGCATCACTTCCCAGGTGGGAGTAGGAAGCCCAGCCTTGCTCCTGGAGAGCTGCTGCTGGATTTGAACCGCCAACCCTGTGGGCCGTAGTCCCGCACACAACCACTGCGCCACTAGGGCTCAGCTTAGCATGATTTTTCCGGGGGGGGGGCATCACTGTCTCTGGTGGTTGTGGGAGCTACCCACAGCTGCTCCTGAGAGCCGCTGCTGGATTTGAACCACCAAGCACACAGGCCGCAGTCCCGCACTCAACCACTTACGCCACCGGGGCTCAGCCCAGCATGAGTTTTTAAAACCCACATGAGTCCTATGACTGGGACCCCAGAGTTCTGATGGCAAAGCTCAGGGCATTTGTCTGAGGTCCCAAGGGGCACCTTGATCCTGTCCACACCCCTTAGCCAAGAAGACCCAGGCCATCTGCCGTCATCATATCTCTCGCCTCAGGATCAACAGAACATCCATCACCAAGAAAGGCCTCACCAGTTTAAGCAGCCAAGAGTCCATGGTGACTCCTCCCTGTCCTCCTGCTGGGTGATCATTTGTCACTGGGCTGGTCTTCCTGCCAGATTTCTCTCACTATCTGGTGAACGCTTCTTCCTTCTGTCAGCTATGCCTGTCAGAACCCAGCTGCAGTCTTACTTTACAATCTCCTGGCCATGTCTTTCCTCCTTTGGGATTTAGGTCTGTCAGCTGTGAGGGCTCACCTTCCCCTGGGCTCAGAACACAGCCGAGCCCTTCTCCTTTGGAGACTTGGATTCACAGATGTAAAGGGGATAGGATATCTGGATTCAAACTGTCAGTGTTTATCTTGGGATCTGTGATGACAAGAAATGGTCTATTCCACATCATTGGCCCGTTCTTCCTCCTTCGCCCATGGCAGACATTACTAATCGTTTGCACCTCTTTTCCCCATTGATATCAAGTATGGCTAAACACAGCATCCCAAACAGACACTGAAAGTTGCTCAGACCAGCCTTTTAATTAAACCAAGTTGCCCCCCCCCCAAGTCTCTGAACCATTCCAGTGCAGTTGGGGGGAGTTGGTGGAGGCAGTGGGATGAAGCCCTCCACTGCTTTGCAAGCTCCATGAGGTCAAGGACAAGACCCGTTTTATTTGCGAGTCCATCCTCAATCTAGGAGCCCTGGGGGTGTAGCGGTCATGAGCTGGGCTACGATCCACATGGATCAATACCACCAGCAGCTCCTAGGGAGAAAGACTGGACTTTCCATTCCTGTCAACAGTGACGTCTCTGTGCTTTCGATATCCAGACTTCAGTTTCAGAGAAGCCCCCTCAGAAACAGTAACGGGAGCAACAATTCCAGGGAGGGGGAGGCAAAGGGTGAAGAGAAAACGGATAGCAACAATGGCAAAATAACCCCCTCAGGGAAAGAAGACCAGGATAGTAGGTCACAGGATAGAGTGGACAGATGAAGATATGTATAAATAACAATAACAATACATACTATATTAAGGGTTTGAGGGGGGTGGCGAGGTGGGGGAGGGAGTGGGGGAAACAAGAGGAGCGGATATCAAAGGGATCAAGAAGAAAGATCATGTTTAGGAACTGTGAATGCCCATAATTGTGCATGTCCACTTGAGATGAGGGATGGAGGGTGTGTTATAATATGTGCCAGAGCCCCCAACGAAATGATTTATTTTTCTAATGAGAGTCTCAGAAGCCCACTGGCGGTGGCTAGGCATCAGGGCTGACCCGCTGGCAGTGGGCTCTTGGAGTTGCACCCTCAGGATATGCCGTACAGGTGCAATAATGACTCCGCGAGTGAAAGACGAGGCTCCAAGCTTGTGGTTTTCCTGACTTGCTCAGCCCTAGGGGTGAATGGCCTCTAATTTGTATCTCCCTGCATTGTCCAGATTAATTGGAGAGAGTCTGAGGGAGGAAAGATGGCTTACTAATTGCTGCTCTCAGGCAGAGGCTCACCTGCTCAGAGGATCACCGAAAGGTCGGAAGGAATTGGTCTTGAGGAGCCTGAGGAGGAGCTGATGGTCTCCTCTCCCCAGATCAGCCATCGCCCGCCCTAGGGAGCACAGCCGTCCTCTGACACGCCCGGCCTGCCACGTGGTGAAATAAACTTGACTGCAGTTCTTGGTATGCTCAAGTGTAAGCTGCAGTTCAGGAATGATGGTCGCTATTATTTCTAAAACCAACGCCATGGCCACGAGGGAGAATGCTGGGAAAGTCTGATGCCTGTGTCATTTCTTGGTATTTCTCACTTTTTTATTATCCATTTCCTGCTTCCCTGTGGCGATTAGAAAGCTTTAGGAATTGTCTGAACCATGGTTCCCTGAGTGCTATGTTCCAGCAGCTTTCTAAACATCAACCCACTAGATGACCAAAATAGGTCACTTCTCTTTTACCCCCATTTCTCGGATAGCGCGAGGCACAGAGTGGTTAATTACATGCTCCAGTGCACAGCTAGTGGGCGACTAAGCTGGCATGGAAGGAAGTGCTCACTGTCCATATCAATGGCACACGTGGAACCGCCCAGGCCAACATGCCTCTGAAACCAGAGTTACTAACCCCTTCAACAGCAGACTCTGAGAGCTTGAGCTTGGTGGCCACGTGGTGGGAGAGATGACATCCCACCTTTCTGCCCGGTTATGAGGAGAAAGATGCCCTAAAGAAAGAAGGGGGAGGGGGCCGTCCCCGGAGGCCTGAGGCCTGAGGGAAGACAGTTGACCTAGATACATGAGTCCCCAGCCCCCCACCTGTGAAGCCCAGAGGCCGCTGATTTGGAGGTCCCAGGTAGTTTTGATCCACTGCTCTAAGATCCTCTCCTTGTCCCAGTCACTCCTGACCACGCCAAAGTCCCTTGTTCCCACATCTCCTCGCTGTCTTTCCTCTCCTCAGCTCTGGCAGGTCACAATAACGGATGGCCAATGAGCTTGGGGTTTCAAATCCTTTTCAGTGTAAGTATGTCCCACATATGCCCTGGGATAGATGGACACTAAGAGCACATTCACTGTTTATGTGAAATTCAACTATGACTCATGGTCATAAAGATGACTGTCTATGGGGCTCTTCTAGTCATTCCTAGAGTGGCAAGGAGTTGGAATCAACTTGAAGGGAATGAGTTTAGAGTTTTGTGTCTTATGTAGCAAGTCTATCTACCGTGTCCCTATCTTACTGCCCCATCATTCCCTAGCCAACCATGCCCTGGTTGATTTCTCTACTGCCCACACACCCACTTCCCCATCATACTTGAAATGAGGCCCTACTGTGCCCAATGCAAATGCCTGGCCCTACACAGACCACTCAGTTGCTGTGTCAGATTCCCGCTAAGAGCATCCCAGGGGTGTTTGTGCAGCTTAGCCTCTCCTGGGATCTTCTAGAAGCCAACTGCTGCAGCCCTAGACAAAAGGTACTAAGGACCCTTCCCCCAGCTGCCCATCTCCTTACAGGACATGAGACTGAGGGGGACGACTCAGGCTCCTGGTGAAGGTGGTGAGGGGGCTTCGGGGCTGGCTAATTAATGGCAATCAGGAGCCAAGGAACAATGTCTTATGGTTTGAAAAACTCCAGAACTCCCCTGGCTCTGGTCCCAAACAGTCCTTTTAAGGTGTTTTGTGGGTAGGGGTGGGTGGGAGGATGGAGTGGAGGTTGGTTTGCTTTTGGTTCCACCCCACCCCCCACCCCCAGTCTTGCCAACTTGCAGACACGAGGAAACTTGCAGACACGAGGAGTTAACGAGCTGTGGAAGCAGACTGCACTGAGGAAATGAGACAGGCCTTCTCCTCGCCCTGCCCCCGGGCATGTTCCTGAAGGCCGGGAAGTCCCTGGATCTGACTAAGTAGAACTTAGAACTTGCTGGCTGTTTGGGAGCCTCCTCCCTTCCTTTCAGAAATAAATATCAAGATGGGAAAGGGAACCCCGTTCAAGAGGGAGGCCCGGAGGAGGGATGAGACGGAGGAAGAGTTGTTGGGAGCATGGTTACCGCACTTAGCAGCTAACGGAAGCGTCGGAGTTTCCAATAAACACCTCGGAACAATAGCCTGGTGATGCGCTCGGAGGGTCACCGTGAGCCGAGTCGGAGAGGACGCCCCAGCAGCTGGGAGCTTCCCGTATCCCACTCCGACCCCCGAGTGTGCGCACCTCTCTGCCCTGTAGGACAAGGGGAGTCCCCGCCTCCCTCTCTGGCTCTCAGTTTGTTCATCTGCGCAGTTCGGGGAAAATACTCGAACCTATCAGGCCCTCCCATACGGACTCACGAAGTTGACACTCCAACCAGGCCACACACTCCCCGAGAGCAGGGGTTTGGTTTTAACCCGTTGGGTGGCCAAGAACTCGGCCCTGGGCCCTCCTCAGGAGGGTCCCCTACGGCTGCCCTGCTGCGGTTCTCAGACCTGGAGACTGGCCGCCGACCCTGGACTCGTTTCCAGAAGCGTGAACTGTGCTTGGCTTGAGCAGCTTAGGCCTCCAGCAGAGGCTGCAGGAGGAAGCTGCTCCCCGAGGCAGGAGCCCGGCATGCCGGCAGGCCAGCCTGATGGATGGGGCAGAGGGCGAGCTCCCGGCTGACAGGTGACTGACTCCCGGGTCTCATCCCTGGAACACTCACATACACGGAGGAGTCCCTGCGAACACCTTCCGATTTAGCTTAATTAAGCCTTCTGCCCACATTAACTGGTAAATTATCTCGATCACTCTTCAAATCCCAGAGGGCAGACACAGATAAAGGAAAATGACATCCCTTGAGTGGTGCTGGAAGATTCTGCCCCGCCTGCCTGCCTGCCCGCCCGCTCTTGGTGAAAAAGAGAGAGGCATGTTTACAAATACTTCCGCGTCCTTGTCTCTGGAGCTGGAGGAGCTGAAAGGGAGAGGAGGGCTTTGCGTTGTTCGCTTTCCCTCCGCCTTGCATTAGAGGGTCTCCAACATTGCCTTCGGCGGGTCTCTGTCAACTCTGGCCTCTGCCTGCGGAAGCCCTGCCCTCTCGCAGCTGTGGGGGTGTCCTGCAGGTCCTCCCGAAAGCTGCAGCTGTGTGGACAGAAGACGCAGGATGAAGGGGTCGTATCCCAGACTTCCAGAAGAGGGTAACTCCCTGGCAGAGGCCCGTTCCCTGCAGGGTTGTTGCCCACTGGTCAGTTTGCAGGTCTAGACACAGTTATGCCACCTCAGGGGCCAAATGACTCACAATGGCTAAATTGATAAGAGACTGGTAAACCTGAGACCAGTGGCTTCAGAGAGTTTGACTCACCGTCTTTGAGCTCCTCAAAGATGGAAGAACCTCAGACCCTGTAAGATGGAGTGACAATTTCTGCCAGGCTTCCCTTCTCTGGGTTCAAGCTTCCAGAAAATGACTCATTCCATCTGATAGCCAGATGGGCGTGAAGAGACGGTTAAGAAGATAGCAGATCTCAATGATCAATCCCTGCTCTTCAGTCTCTCTGAGCATCAGTCTATCAGCAGGACCCAAAGACGCCCTGATGTGGTGAAGTGCTCCGATGGCCCCTTTCCTGGCCTCCAGGCTAACCACAACCCCTCAGGTACCACCAGTTGTAGAACAATTGATTGGGCTACATCTCAGTCTTGGTCACCTTTGTGGGCTTGGGTCTTTCCCAATCATCTCATTATACATTTACGAGGCTGAGAGAGCGAGTCTTCCTACAAATGGCTAATTGCATCCATGCGTTGTTAATTCTGAGTTGTTTTACTTTCTTGTAAACAAGGCAACCTTCAGGTTCTGGGAACTTCTTTCTGCAGCCCATTAGGTACAGGGAGTCCTTCTAATGAACCCTCAGCCTCTGAGGCCCCCTGACCTCAGAGAGGATTCGTGTGCCTCTTCAGGCTGCAGCGGGACCTCCGTGTGAGGCTCTATTCAGCCACTTGCCAGCTGTGATGCTTTGGGCAAGACACTTAAACTTCTCTGAGCCTTGGTTCCCTGGGACACGATGCCCTGGGATCTTAATCATTGTCTCTGGACATGGTGAAGATCAAAGAGACCATCAAGAACTGTCTCAATCGCATGTGAGAATGGACCGTGTTCGCCTTGTGTTGACTGCCGCCCTCTGAGGCGCTCGCAGGCAGGAATGGTATCAGGAGCATACGCACTTCATCTGTTCAGGGAGAATTCATCAAGCACCTCCTCTGAGGGAGCCCTGCTGCACAAGACCCCTTGAGCATGTTGAAGCATGAAGATGCTACTTTGAGGACAATGCTGCACCTGCCTCAAGCCATGTGGTTTCAATCATCTCACGGGCATGTGAACGTTGGACATTGACTAAGGAAGAAAAATTGATGCATTTGAATCGTGGTACTGGAGAAAGAGGAAAAAAAAAACCCATCAGTTTGGGAAGAAGCAGAGTCAGAAGGCTGCTTAAAGCAAGGATGATGAGAATTGCTGTCAGGAGACCAGTGCCTGGCAAGAGACATCCTGCTTGTTAAAGTCGAGGGGCCGTGAAAAGGAGGCAGACCCCTGACAAGAAGCAATGTCATAGTAGGGCCACATCGGGCTTGAGCACAACGACCATGGGGAGGCTGGCACGAAGCAGAACCCCGTTGTGTGCGGTACTACTTGCAAGCACCGCCGTCTTATTTAATTCCAGCAGCAGTTCAATGAAGCGGATGTTCGATCACCCCGATGTTATAGATCCGAGTACTGGCCCTTCTGGGAAGTTCATCAATTTCCTTAGGATCATACCACGCCTAAGTTGTACAATCAGAACCCAGGTCTGCAAAGACCATGTCCTTCAGGACTGCTGTAGAGAGGTGTAGATGCGCAAGTGCATAATCAAGATTGGTACAGGTTAGGCCACTTTGCAGTGTGTGTGTGTGTGTGTGTGTGTGTGTGTGTGTGCTTCTCTTGTGTGGTTCTTGCACATATAATGGGTTGGATTCAAGGCAATATTGGTGGTTCTGTGGTAGAATTCTGGCCTTCCACAATAATTCCCCTCACGGGCAGCTACCCTGTCAATGGAGGCTGTCATATTCTCCTTGATGCTAAATGTGCTTCAGCAGTTTCTGACTCTTATATTTGGGTTACAATCTCATTTGGGAATGGATTGTGTGTTAGTCTGGGCAAACTAGAGATACAAATTCATAAACATGCATATGGATATAAGGGAAAGGTTTATATACGAGAGGAATGAACATTGAGAAAACATCCCAACCCAGTCCAGTCCAAGGTCATAAGTCCAGTATTAGCCCATATGTCCAATACCAGTTTATAAAGTCTCCTTCTGACTTACATAGCACATGCAATGACACCAGGACAATCACAGGCCAGTTGGTACAGAGCCTTGTGCATCCAGCTGGGGTAGAATCATCCCGGCGCTAACAGGGGTCTCCCCATGGCTGTTCTGGCTTCAGAAGTCTGGTTCCATCAGGAGAAGCCCATGTAGCTTCTCTTCCAGCTCCTCCAGTTCCTCATATGCTGCCATCTTGCCTTGTCAGTCCAGCATCTCCAAATGACTAAGGCAATGGTCTCTCATCTCCACGAGGGAAATATCGCTTGACCTCCCAGAATTCCCAGAGAAAGCCATGCCCACACAGAGGTGTCATTGGCTAGACTTCACCCCATACATTCCCAATTACGAAATTGACACACAAAGTACATGACTGTCACAGATCATCTTTCTTATGTTCTTATGAGTTAGCTATAGTCTAGGGGCTGTCTTAGCAGAGCTTTAGGCCGAGGCAGAGTAGGAAGAAAGGCCTAATGATCTCCTTATTTAAAACAAACATCAGCCAAGGAAAAGTCCATGGACCACACCATTTGATTTGCAGCCCCCCAGGGAGATGATGTGGGTCCACGTGGCACATTGTCCCATCATGCACAGGGCCACCACGGCTCAACGTTGGACTTCACGTCGCAAACAGTCCTTTTCAAGTATGATTGTGGGCTAACACTGTAAAACTCTCTCTTAATCAGATGAACGGTGATGAAATCACGAGTGTTGAGAACAAAGAACCTCAGAGCAGAGTGAAGAAGGTGGGGAGTTCCCTAGCAGAATTTCCCCATCCCGGATGGTGAGTGAGAGGATGGTGACACCCACTTTGAAGTAGTCAGGAGACAAGAAGGTGGGTATTGGCAAAGAAGTCTCCCTTAATAAAATCCCAGACCTCCAGCACTCATAGTTCATGGGGCCTGAGCCTCGCTGTGTCCCACTAGGAGACTCACAGTCCCATCCACCATGTTCCCATGAGGACTGCTGCCACTCCCAGGGGGCTTTGCATTGAAAGCCAGCCCAAGACGCTCCTGTGTTTGAATCCCTTCTTGGAGGGGACAGGGAATCTTGGAAGCCATGTTCTCTGGTTGTACTTTACTATCTGCATTTATTGTTTTGTTGTTATCCCTAAGCCCTTAGTTAAGGACTTGGCTAACTGGCCCAGGGTGGTTTCTGCCAGGCAATGGGAAGTGAAGCAAAAGGAATTGTGTTGCAGAGCTTGGGAGGGGTGGCAGGCTCCCTGAAGCGCTGCTGAAAGAATCTGTTCCAGGGCAGAGTGCCCTCCGCATTCTCTTCAGGAGATAGGCTGAGATGGCCTGGCCACTACAGACCACCCCTGGAGTGATAGCTCAGGAAGCGATAGTATCATGTGAGTCCCCCTCCACTCTCCCACTTGACTGCAGCTCCAGCCCAGACTGCACGTCCTTCTTCTGTCTGATGCTGACAGAGGTTCTGGGAGGCACCACCATTCGGTGTCTTGCTACTCAGAGTGCGTCTTGGGACCCAGCAACCTGTGTATCACCAGAGCGAGTACCAGGTCCATCAGAGACCTAGTGAATCAGAATCTGCATTTCAGCAACCCTGCCGTGGGTTCATATGCCTATGTGAACAAGTGTGTGAGCTTGAATGCCACTGAGAGGAGTCCATCTTTATTCTCTAACCATGAACCAAAATGTAGCTTTTCGTTGGAGTATGGCTACAGGCAACAAACGGCAATAGCTAGCTAGCAATAGCTGTTATGGATTGAACTGTATCCCCACAAAATATGTGTTCAATAAACCCTAACCCTTGTATTTGGGTTATAATCCCATTTAAAAATGGATTGTCTTTCTTGTGTTAATGAGTTAGATGTAGCAAAGGGCTTGTCTTAGAGCAGTCTCTTCTTTATTTAAGAAATTAAACTAGCAATGGAGGAAGCAGAAGTGAGGAGAGAATGGGTTGGTCAGCCTGGGAGAGATGCCACACACCCTGGAAGTCTACAAAGAACCAGGAAGCAGAGGCTAAAGAGAGAAAGACTTTCCTGTCCTGGAGCTATAGCACCCTGAATGCAGACTTCTGGGCTCCGAAACTGTGAGAAAATAAATTTCTGTTTGTTAAAGCCACCGCCTTGGGTATGTATGTCAGAGCAGCCCGGGGCAGCAGAGAGTCACCAATAAAATCTGCAGATATTTTCCCTCCCAGCATCTGACGTGCATTTTGAAAACCTAAACAGAACCCATGGCAGATCTCCAGGGCTTGCTTCTCGGTTAGAACCACCCAGAGACCTTGAGAGTCATTTTATTTTTATTATTTTTTAGTGCTGACAGTTCTTCTGGCACATAGTTCACATAACATGCAACTCAAGAATTCAATCACATTGAGAACGGTTGGAAAATCATCACCACAATCAATCTTAGATCATTTCCTTCTTTCTTGTCCTCATTGTTATTAGCTCCCCACTCCCCCCACCCCTACCTCTCCTGCCACACCCTCAAGGAACCATTACTCAGTCCTCTCTCTATAGATTGACCTATCCTGGATTTCATATGCAAAAAAAAACCATTCTCATAAAACAACAATAATAACACAGTACTTTCCATGAAAAAGAAAGCATAAAATACAATAATAAATAACTTTCAATGAAAAAAGAAAGCAGAAATTGCTCAATGCTAGCTCACATTTTAAATGGGTCAAAAGGGAGATCAGATACTAAGGAGTGAAAAGTGAACTTAATTGCAGCTGCAATAATCCACTAGCCAATGCACTCTGCACCATAACAAGGATACTCACATCCCTGGGCTACGGTCAGAGGGGAGTCACTGGGTGTTCAGGATGTAAGCTCTTGTATTGTTCCCTTTTACAGATTTGCATTTTATTATTTACTATCCATGGATCACACAGGCCGGGGTGTTTTTTCCATGTGGACTTGATTGATGCCTCATTTAGATGACTGCTTGTTTGAAGACAAGCCTCTAAGACCCCAGATGCTACTTTTCCTGAGAGTCGGGCATCATCTAGTCTCCTCACCACACTTTGCTATAGCACCATAACTTCTGTGATCTTATCTAGGGTCATTTTAGATATCTTAAAATAGCACATTCAACTCCACTCCTACTTCGAAAGTACAATAGTCATTAGCTCTGAAGCAAGACCATGGTATTTATTAAGACTGTAAAGAAGCATTTGTATTATTGCATCACAAAAATGTAAAATATTTCTTATATTTCAAAGGAATTGAGCTCCTTTATAATCCTGTGCATTCTATTTTTTTTTTAATTAAAATATATGGAAGGGATCCATCAATCTCAACAAAGTGCTCAGGGGCCATTATGATGGCACTACAAATGAAGAGCCCCTGCTCTAGGAAATCTGAGTGGACTCCGAGGGCATTTGGAGGATTTCACAGACATCAGAGGTGCGTCAGTGGCCAGAGACACACAGCATAACAGCCTTATGGGAACAATTAAAAAAAAATTTTTTTTAGGCATCATTGACCTCTTGTGGTGGGAGTAGGAAGCCCAGCCTTTGCTCCTGTGGAGCCACTGCTGGAATTGAACCTTCATCCCAGTGGGCCGCAGTCCTGTGCACAACCACTACCCCACCTGGGCTCAGCCCGGGAACAATTTTTAAGTGGAAGCCACGAGGGCCAGACTATCTTGCTAAAGACTAAGCTCATGCTGCTATTCATTAAATAGGAATGACTCACAAAAGATGCAATATTTTATCCTTTTCAAAGATGCCTTAAGGCAGCCTGATGTGGTTGTGGAAAGATCAAAATCAAAGCACATTTCTACCAGTGGGGGGTGAGATGGGGAGAGTGGGGAAGCCATGCGAACTTACTTTACCTCTCCCGAGTTTCACTTTTGTCCTCTCTGCTGCTTAACAACCAGTCGAGATGGAATTCCTCAGTGAGGGGAATGGCCTAACACTCTCAGCTGCCAGCTGAATGGTCGAAGGTTTGAATCCACCCAGAGACATCTCAGAAGAAAAGTCTGGTGACCCATTTCCAAAATGACAGCCACTAAAATCCCTATCCCTATTTATTTTGAGGTCAGCAGGCCAACGACTACTCTACAGCAGAGACAAGAAGAGAAGGGGGCAGGGAAGCTAGAGAGTTAACCATGGGAATAGCCAGAACACAATGAAAGGGAAGGCTGGTCCAGTGCAACAAACATCACTGACGACGCTGAACGCTTAGCGTAGGAATTATCCAGGGAGAGCCTCGTGGGCTGCCCAAGTCTTCACTGAGAAAACCAGAAAGTAGCATTTAAAATTAAACAAAATGACCCTCTGAGAGCTAATCTCTGACAGGCATGGAGTTTCCAGGAGTTGGACTTGAGCCAATGCCCGTAGGTGGAGGTAGGGATTATAAGGGGTGTGACAGATGGAGAAGGAGTGGTGGGAAAGAGAGTTGTTTTCTCTGAGCTCTGTTATCTCTACTAGCCTGAGCATCTTCCTGGGGTGAGAGAACACACACATAGTGTCAGTAGTGTCGATGTGGGGACTGGAGTAAGGTGGGGAAGTGTCAACTTCTGTAGACAGATTAAGCTCTCAGTTAAATGGAGGTCTTCCACCACCTTTGACTAAATACTTAACATTTTGTTGAAAGTCTGCATTATGCCAGATTCTGAGGATATAAACATGAATAGAATGCTGTCCTTGACTTCAAGAGAAAAAAAGAGTCACACACTGCGGTGGTTATATAACTGTCAATTTAAGGTTTAAGCATGTAGGGATGGAGTTTAGCGTGTCAATCAATCAGTTCATAGTCAACGAGGCCTCTGTGTGGGCATGGTCTTCTCCTGAGAATTCTGTGAAATTTGGTACTTCCTCTTTAGAGGTAGGAGGCATCTCTTTCACTGCTTCACTCCCTGGAAGACCTTACAGCCGACAAGACACATGAAGCTATCCTAGTGCCCTGAGCCAGACAAGCCACATGGATGCAACCTCTGAAGCCATAGAAGCCACAAAGAGACCCCAGTCTGTGCTGAGATGCTCATAAAGCCACTTTCTACCCACTGGCTTGTGGTCATCCTGCATTTGGTTTCATTACATGTATTTCATGAGCCAGAAGAGGACTGTATAGATTGGTATTGAACATATGGGTTAATATCAGACTTATGGCCCTGGACTGGACAGGATTGGGATGGTTCCTCAATATTTGATTGCTCTTGTATATAAGCCTCTCCATAATGTATGTATGCGTGTCTCCATGAATTTGTTTCTCTAGTCCACCCAGATTAACACACGCATGTAAAGAAATCATTGCAAGGCAGTGTGATTCATGACACAGGAGACTTGGGTGGCCAAAAAAAATAATAAAATAAGGCGAGGAGCAGGATTGTCAAGGGAGGCTTCTGGGAAGTGGCAACATTTGAACTGTTTCTTTAAAGATGGCGACCAACCCTGGTGGCATAGTGGGTTACACACTGGGCTGCTAACCTCAAGGTCAGTGGTTGAAAACCACCAGCCTCTCCTCAGAAGGAAGATGAGGTTTTCTACTCCTGTGAAGATAGTGACCAGTCTTCCAGGCAAACGGTTGAGAGAAACATTGCTGCCAGTACCAGAACATGGCAGCACCAAAGTATGAGCATCTATATTGGGTAATTGTTTGACCTGGCTAGATATGGGGGCTGTGGGAGACAACAGACAAAGGTAAGTGTCCTAGGGTGAATTGTGTCTCCCACAACAACATATACAACTTCTACTCCCAGGTCCCTATGAAGATGATCCTCTTTAGAAACAGCACCATCGCAGATGTTATCAGTTAAGATGCCATCATTAGGGTGAGTCTTACTCTCTTTGATGATGAGTGACTTCAGAAGGAAGGCACTCAGAGAGTCATACAGTGAAGAATGCCATGTGACAATGAAGAGGCTAGAGTTTTGTTGCCACTTGCCCAGAAGTGCTCAGGACTACAAGAAGCTAAGAAGTAGATCTTAGCATCTCCTTGGAACACAGCTCTGCCAATACCTTGAATTTGGACATTCTACTGGCCAGAACCATTGCAACGATACCTGAGATCCCCACTTTGAGGTGATCTGATCCAGAAGTTGTAGGAAACAAACACAGTAGGCTAAGGCTATTGATGAAGAGCCACCTCAAGAATGCCACTGTTTTCCTGTGGCTGATCCACAGAGGACTGTCAGCTCTGGAAAGGCAGCGCCCTTCTTGGTCTTCAGAGATGAGGCTGGTGCAGCGGGAGTGAGTTAGCATAATGCCTCGCCCTCCATACATACTTGATGGATAAGTGAGTGAATGAATGCAGCTGAGAAGAGAGATTTAAAAGCCATGTGGATGCAGAAACAGAAAATTACAGGTAATTGTTTCTGAGCATGTGTTCAAGAGCAATGAAAAGTTGTAGCAATGGAAGGGATTTTAGAGACATTGGGATAATTAGGAGAATTTAGAGATGGGAAAGGAGAATTCCAAAGAATTATGGGTTCTGGGTAAATATGTTGGGTCTAGAGAACAGGATAACAGCCTGTGAAATATATATATATATATATATATATATATATATATAATTTATTGTGTGCAAAGAATCTGAACAGAGTAAAATGGAGATGGCTCATCTGGGTTCTTACTCCACAAAGACTGTATGGCTGGGGGAAAATTGCTAGAACTGTCATCAAATGAAGATGGCTTAAAGAACTCAGCAGACTGGGAACCGTCAGTTGGAACACCTACATGTGGCTATCTACTACCTGGGCTTTATCCCTGTAGGGTGGCCATAGGATAGCCAGCTTCCCATGTGGAGACTTGAGGCTTGAGGATGAAAGAAGTTATAATGTACCTTCAGAAGTCATAAGTTGTCCCTTCTGCCATACTCAGTTGATCAACGCAGATGTAATCCTGCCCAGATCCAATGCTGACCTTTGACAGGGAAAGGGTAGTTACAGGACAGAAAGAGGAAGCAGAGCCAGAGAAAGTGGCTGGGGAACATGACCCCGGACTCAAAAATCCAGCAAGTCGGTGGCAAAGGAGCCAGAGGGAGGGTGTTCTGGGAAGGGAATGTGAGTGGAGTCAACTGTGGAAGCAAGGTCGTGTGGAGAGGAACTAAGAAGAGTCCATGGACTGGACAACCTTGGAGACTTCAACAGAGTTGTTTTAAAGCCATGAGATTAGAGGAAGAGGTTAGATGATAGTGGTTAAAGAATGAGTGGGAAATATACAGGAAGAAATATTGAAGGAAGTCTAATTCTTCAAGGAACTTGTCTGCCAAAGAAGAAAGAATGGTTGATAACAGTAAAGGAAGGGAGAGGCCCACAGGACTGAGGAATTATTCTTTTGACGTCAGGTTTTGTCTGTTTTTATGCTTTTGTTTTTTCCTTGCCTTTTAAGAAGGAAGAGGCATGTCACATAGAGAAGCTAGTGGTAGAAGCTAGAAGAGAGGAAACAGTTCGGGGAATAATGGTAGGGAATGATCTTGTGGAGTGTCATGGAGCACAGAACCTCCTTGAAGAGGAAGGTCACCACTAGCCCCAAATGGGAGGGAGAGATGGTGGGAACACTACAAACAAGGACACGTGTAGGGACCTTATGAGTTGGAAGTTAAGAGAATTTTGTGCCAAGCTGATGTAAAAAACCTCAACAGACTCACTTCAAACTTTTAAAAAATAGATCAGGTTATTTAAAAAAACTCCAACAACAACAAATGGACCAGATGGCTTCACTGGGGAATTCTACCAAAATACAAAGAAGAATTGACATGAATTCTACTAAAAATATTCCAGAATCTATGAAAGGGCAAGCTCCCAAATTCATGCTACAAAGTGAGTATAACACTGATATCAAAACCAGGTAAAGATATAAGCAGCATAGAAAATTATAGACCAATGTGTCTTATGAACATAAATGCAAAAGTTTTCACAAAATCCTAGACAATAGTATTCAAGGACATATCAGCTACCAAAAAAAGATGTGATGATCAAGTGGGATTCATACAGTAGAAAAGGATAATTCAACATTGGAAAAATAATCCATGCAATCCATTGTATAAATTAAACAAAGGGAAAGAACTGCATGGTCATATCAATTAATGCAGAAAAGGCATTTGACAAAATCCCAAACCCACTCCTGATAAAAGCATTCAACAATATAGCAGAGAATTCCTTAACAAAATAAAAGCTATATATGTAAAAGCAAAGGCCAACATCTCACTCAATGAGGAGCAACTGAAAGCCTTCACCTTGTGATCGGGAGCTAGATAAGGATGCCCTTTATCACCACTCTTATTCAAGGTTTGCTGGAAGTATTAGCCAGAGTTATTAGACAATTAAAGGCATCCAAGTTCGCAAAGAAGAAGTGAAATTGTTTGCAAACGTATGATTCTATATGTATAAAACTCCAAAGACTCAACATTGTTGGAAATAATTGAAAGATACAGCAATGTAATAAGGTACAAGATCAACATACAAGAACCATTTGGGTTCTTTTATGCTTAAAAGAGAGTTGTGAAAAGGAATCCAAGAGAACAATACAATTTACAACAGCCATTCGAAAGGTAAAATACTTAGGAATAAGTCCAACCAGAGAAACAAAAGACTTGTACAAAGAAAGCTTTAACACACTACCATAAGAAACCAAAGGAAACCTATATGAAGCACTTCTAAAGAACAGCACAGAATGCTTCTCACTTCCCACCCTCAATACCTAATGGAGAGTTGCAGTAACCACACAGCCTAGTACTGGTACAACAATGAACACACAGACCAATGAACAGAACAGTGAGTCCAGAAATAAATCCATTCAAGCATAGACAACTGATTTTTTGCAAAGGGTCAAAATAAATTAAGTGAAGATATACATTAGTCTTTTCAACAAATAGCACTGACAAAATTGGATTTCCATATGTAGAAGAGTGAAACAAGACTCATACCTTAGCCCATATACAAAAATGAACTGAAGATGGATTAAAGACCTAAATGTAGACTGTAGAAATAAAATGATCATCAATGAAAAAATAATGACAAACTCAAGAGCCCTAACATATGCATAAACACTATTAAACACTGAGGAAAATAACAAACCACACACAGAAGCCAAAATAGATGACTGGGACTCCTACAAAGAAGACACTTCTGTACAACAGAAGACGTCACCAAGAGTAAAAAAATGACCCACAAACTGGAGGGAAATTTTTGACAGTGATGAATAAAAGACTGATTTCAAAGATCCACAGAAAACAACACTTCAACCAGAAAAAGACAAATAATCTCATTAAAAACTGGACAGAGGACATGAATAGGCAGCTCATCTAGGCAGTCAACAAACATGAAGAAATGCTTCTCATTACTAGCAATTTGAGAGACACATATCAAAACAGTGATGAGACAGCACTGCACTGATAGCAATGTTCAAAAGATAGCAAATAACAAATGCCGGAGACAGTATAGAGAAATTGAAACCCTGCTAGTGGGACCGCAAAACAGTATAACCACTGTGGAAAATGGTATGACACTTCTTCAAATATTGGAATAGAAATACCATATACCAGAAATCCCTCTACTTGATATATGTTCTAGAGAAATAAAAAACTTAGCCCGAGCAGACAGGTGCATACCCATGTTCATCACAGCACTATTAACAATGGCCAGGGCTGAGCCCCGGTGGCGTAGTGATTGTGCGCGGAACTGCGGCCCACTGGGATGGAAGTTCAATTCTGGCTCCCAGGAGCAAAGGCTGGCCCTCCTACTCCCACCACCTGAGGGCAGTGATGCCTAAAAAAAAAAAAAACAATGGCCAGAAGATGCAAACCACCTAAATGCCCACCAGTGGAAGAGTAGATGGACAGATTTTGATCTATACACTGTGGAGTATTATGCATTCTTAAGAATAATGATAAAACTATAAAGCACCTCATGAGATGAATGGATTTGGAGGAAATTATGCTGAGTCAAACACCAGGTAGTTAAATACAAAAAGACAAAGATTGTATGAGACCACTGTTTTTTTGTCTGCTTCTTTACAAATCATTTTCCTGGGGGCTCATAAAATTCTTATCACGATCCATACATCCACCCATTGTATGTGCATTGTATCCACTTTTGTACATTTGTTAACATTATCATTTTCAAAACATTTTCTTTCCACTTGAGCCCTTGGTATCAGCTCCTTATTTTTCCCCTCCCTTCACCACTCTCCCTCCCTCATGAATGCTTGATAATTTGTAATTTTTTTTCATGTCTTACACTGGCCGACGATGTCTCCCTTCCCCCACTTTTCTGTTGTTCATCCCCCAAGGAGGAGGTTATATGTAGATCATTGTGATTGATTACCCCTTTCTCCCTTCACCCTCTCCCTACCCTCTGGCATGGCTACTCTCAATATTGGTCCTGAGGGATTCATCTGTCCTGGATTTCCTGTGTTTCCAGCTCTTATCTGTACCCATGCATATGCTCTGGTACACTCAGATTTGTAAGGCAGAATTGGGGGCATGATAGTGGTGGGGAGGAAGCATTAAAGAACTAGATGAAAGTTGTATGTTTCAATGGTGCTATCCGGCATCCTGACTTGTTCGTCTCTTCCTTGTGACCCTTCTGCAAGGGGATGCCCAATTGTCTACAGATGGACTTTGGGTCTCCACTTCATACATTTACATTGGGTATGATTTTGTTCTGGGTCTTAGAGGCCTGATACCTGATCCCATTGACACCTCCTGATCACACAGGCTGGTGTGCTCCTTCCATATGGACTTTGTTGCTTCTCAGCTAGATGACCACTTGTTTATTTTCAAGCCTTTAAGGCCCCAGATGCTGTGTTTTTTAATAGCAAGGCACCATCGGCTTTCTTTACCACATTTACTTATGCACTCATTTTGTCTTCAACAATCGTGTGGGGATGATGAGCATGACAGAATGCCAGGTTATTAGAACAAAATATCCTTGCATTAAGGGAGTACTTGAGCAGAGGCCTAATGTTTGTATGCAACCTTAATACTTAGCATGTAAATATATGTACATAGATATATTCCCCTATCATTATATATAAATGTATGTACATATGTACACCTATAAATGTTCTTTGCCTCCTAGTTCTTTCCTCTATTTTCTTTTACTTTCCTCTTGTCCCATTATCATGCTCAGTCTTCATTCAGTTTTTGGTATTCCTCTTGGTTGCATTGCCCTTGATCAAGCCCTACAAGGCCTCCTACACCCTCCTTGCCATCGATTTTACATCATTTTTTGTCCCCTTGGCCCTTGGGCCACTTCCTTTTCCCCCAGCCTCCCCTTCCCTTGTGTCCCCCCAGAACTGTTGATCATTTTCTCCTCCAGATTGTTTATCCTGTCTATCTTATCTAGCTAGACATGCAGAGACAATAATAACACAAAAACAAAACAGAGAAAGGCAAAGCAACAAAAGAAACAACGACAAAAGACAAGATGTTGAAATAGTTCAAGGACTGTTTGTTGACCTTTTGGAGTGTTTTCTGATCTAGTATGACGGGGTGCCATGCCCTGGCCCCACAGTCTATTTTTGGATTCCCCCGGGGACTTCATTGCTCTGATTCCCCTGCTGTTCTGTTGGCCGCTCTTAGTGCTTCGCCCTGGCATGGTGGGGTGAGACCACTTTCCTAATAGGAAAAATCAAGATAAAGATTTTCATGCCAAAAGAAGCAGATTTTTAAGGTTACCGAGGGTGAGAAGGGAAGGAATGGAAGTGAAAGTAACACATAAACAGGTGCTAACTTGGGTGAAGGGAAAGTTAATATGCTGGAAGAGAAAGATGAGGGGAGCAGCAGGCGGGAGGAGGGACATGTACAACACAAGCCATTGAGAAGTTTGATAAGCTGTTGAATGAAAAAATGGCTCTCTGATATCTCATCTAAGAACAGTTCGTTCCTAACGTTCCCCTGCTTGGTGCTCGCCGGCATGAAGCGATCACCGAAGACAGGGTGCTGGGGAAAAGTGTGGTGAAGAAACCTGGTGCTGCCTGGCTATCAGGGGGAGTCGTGTGCAGGGTCTTGAAGGTTTATCTTAAAACAATCAGCCATCTAAATGAGGCATCAACTAAGTTCACATGGAAGAAGCACATCAGCTGGTGTGAATCAAGGATTGCAAATAATAACATTCAAATCTGGATCAGTAAATGGTATTAGAGCTTGAATTCCAAACGCCCAGTTTGCAGAAGGCTTTGGCTAACAGTGAAAGTCCACAATCTATTTGCAAGTGCCCCCAGGGATGAAGCATTCAGTGGCTCTCCTGTGACATGGACTGGGATGTGAATGACCTTGCTCTCAGACAGAGGGCACTTCCAAGTGGGTCCTTGCTCAGTTAGGTTACAGTCTAACGCCTTATCATTCGACCTCCCTTTTCACTCATTTTGTGTGTGTGTGTGTGTGTGTGTGTGTGTGTGTGTGTGCATCACTGCCTCTGGTGGTCGTGGGCGCTACGCAGTACCGCTCCTGAGAGCGTCGCTGGATTTGAACTGCTAAGCCTGTGGCCTGTAGTTCTGCACTCAACCACTTATGCCACCGGGGCTCAGCCCCCCCTTTTCACTCATTTTTAGATTGTTCAAGGTTTTAATATCTTCTGCTTTCTTTTCTATTGAAGTTTTTCTGTTTTACTTTATCATGGTTGGGTTTTTGCTTTTTCTCTGTTTTTCTGCATATGGAATTCAAGATAGGTAAATCAGCAGGGACAGCAACTGGATTCACAGTTTCCTAGGGGCATGGTGGGGGAGTTTGAGGGGTGGGGGTGGGGAAGTGGGGGAGCTAACAACAAAGATTGCAAGCAAGAAGAAAATATCTGAAAACTGATATGGGTGATGACTGCACAACTTCTTTTAATATGACTGAACTATTGAATGGTAGGATATGTGCATTATATGTCTATAAAACTGTTCAAATTTTTAAGAAAGAAAGGGGGGTGAGCCCCAGTGGCGTAAGTGGTTGAGTGCAGGATTCAGTGGGGGCTCTCAGGAGCAGCGCTGGGTAGCTCCCATGACCACCAGAGGGCAGTGATGCCCCCCCAAAAAATTTTTAAGAAAGAATCCTGTGTCTTCGTTACCTTGTGCTGCTATAATAGAAATACTGTAGTGGGTGGCTTAAATGTTCTTCTTCTGCGCCGCCCCCCCCCCCAGCCCTGGTACAGTGTAGGAAGCTGGAAGGCTGGATTCAGAGGACAGTGTTGCTCTGGGCTTTCTCTGTGTTCTGGTGAAGCTTCCCATCTCATTAGCTTTTATCCCTGGGCTTCTTGGTCATCTTCAAAGGGTCTGCCATTTACTTTCCCCTTTCTCTGCTTCCTTTGCTTCCATGCTTAATCTGCTCCTTTCATAACTCAGGAGAGATTGAGTCACAACAGAAGCTACACTAATACTGTCTCATTTCCATAAGTAATTGGGGTTGGGATGTACAACACATATTTGGGGGGGCACAACTCCACCCATAACACCTTGCCTGCTGCTCCCATTCCCTCTGAGTGGCCTGACTCCTGATAGAGGGTAGGAGGGACTTGACCAAATGTCAATGACCGTAGTCTACTCCACGGTGCAGCTTCTCCAGGGGAGCTTGTCACCCCCAAAGTCCAAAGGGTCTTGCTGAATTTTCATTTTGAGCCAAGCTCGGGGGCTTGGAAAGCAGGTGGGATAGAAGGAAAAAGGCCAGAAGACAAGAAGCTGGTGCAGATCAGGTCAACTGGCCAACCAAGTAGCAGAGACGGAGTCAAGGAAAAAAGTAGGGTGGAGGAACTAATGGATTCAGAGGGGCTCAGAGATGCGGGTGCTGAAAAGAGTTACCAGATTAGGTCGGAGAAAGCTGAGAGGCCAGGAGAATGAAGCCAGCCTGCTAGAATTCCTTTTTAACTCGTGGTAAAAGACTGAGGAACGCTTCCATTTGGATCCTTCTTGAGTGTACATTCCAGTGGCCTTACATTCTCAGTGTCATATGACTATCGCCACTCCCTATTCCCGGAAGTTGAGATTCAGAAGTGGAGTAGACATGGCAATGATGGGTTGTGTCAGACTCATCTTAAACCCTTCTTAAACCCCAAACCTACTGCCATCAGGTCAATTCTGGAAACCCGTGCGGTTTCATGGGAGCAGAGACCCTCGTCTTTTTCTCACTGAGCATCTGGTGGGTTCAAACTGTTGACCTTGTGCTTGGCTGACCAGTGCTAAGTAACTCTGCCACCAGGGATATCTCTGTCTTCCAAGAAAAACCTCCAAATTCACTGCCATGCAGTCGATGCTGACTTAGCAACAACGCTAAAGCATAGGGCAGAACTGCCCCCGCGAGTTGCCAAGACTGTAACTGCTAACAGAAGAGAAAGAGAATGAGCCCATCTTTCTCTCATAGAGGGATCCGGGGTTCCAAACTGGTAACCATGTGGACCCAACTCCACTCCCAATCGCTGCATCAGCCAGGGCTCCCGTGCCTCTCTCTCAGAGGAGCATGATAAGATGACCAGACATCCTGCTTTTTAACAATTTGTCCCACGTTCCAGCGGCGTTTTAAAATTATATAAATATATTACAATACTATTTTTGCATTCTACGAACATCTGTGGGAGGTGGGGCATCATTGCCCTCTGGTGGAAGTAGGAGGCCCAACCTTGTTCCTGGAGAACGGTTGCTGGATTTGAACAACCAGCCCAGTGGGCTGCAGTCCCATACACAACCACTACGCCACCGGGGCTCAGCCCTCTATGAACAATTTTGTTGCTCCATATAGACCAAACTTTTTATCAAGAACACCCCCACCCCCTCATCAATGGTGTCCCACTTAAAATCTGGTCACTTTACGATGACCTCATCAAGATCATGTTACATGACCTCATAAAGAACTTCAACCTGCACGTGTTTGCACACCTTGCGGTTTCTAATCCAGGGCCCAGAACACCTCTGTACTTCTGAAGAGTATAACTGGTGACAATGGTTGACATGCTTGGTTGCTAATGGAAAAGTCAGAGGGTCAAGTTCACTCAGAAGGGCCTTCATGAAAAAGACCTGGCAATCGACTTCTGAACAACGGGCGACTGGACCCTGTGGGGCGCAGGTCCACCTGGACTGTGAGTCAGCGTGCCCTAGATGACCGCTGACTTTCATCTCCTCTTGGTGGCGCTTCAGAAACAAGCAACCTCAGGGTTTCTGCATCCTAGCAGAGAGGGCACACAAGGTGGGGCAAGGTGTTGAAATCCTGGTGGGCAAGTCCTCGAGGGTGACCCGAGTTTCTGAGGAAGGACCCACCCAGGAATTATCTGGAGACCAAGGGGACATTGGGTGACAGGGAAAAGGAAACGCATTAAAATGACAGTCTGGATAAAGCTGGGCCAGACCAGGCAATTCAGAAGGAAAAACCCCAAGCAGAATTTGAAAGCAATTAAGTGACAGCTCAGAATGCAAGCCAGAGAATTTCTCAGTTGCGTGGGGCCAGGAATTACTCAATTAAATAGCAAAAGGCCAATGCGGAGAGAGAAACAGAGCGTCTTCCTGTTACCTGAAGCTCAACTCCCCCTATTCCTGTCACCCCATTTGCCCTCTGCATGTGCCACCTCAGGGCACCTTAGCCCCAGTCTGCTGTGACAGCCCAGCTCTCTGCAGCTCATGCCTGCTTTCCCCAAGAGGACAGGTATCTGTGTCCATCCTCTCTCCTGCTCCTCTCTCGTCCTGGTCTAGCCTTTTCCCTATTGTTTTCCCCCAAGAGTGCCCTAGCTGAGCTGCTGGAGATGGGGCCTTTCTCATCTTCACCTTCTCAGACCATCCTTGTCTGATATTAACATAGGAGGGAGGGTGTACCTTGCAAAGCAGTGGAGAGGAGGCCAGTGATCCACATTTCCTTCCATGCCGAGTGCCTGCACAGCCTCATCAGTCACAAGCCCTTCAGTTTTCCTCCCAAGAGCGTCAGGGAGCTAAGCCCCTAAACTGGGGCTTCACTCTCTTTACCTCCAGCCTCTGTTTCTTTCCCCGCTGGCAGCCTGGGCTCCATGGCCTCCTCCCCAGTCATTCCCTAAATAGAACAGGTAGGAAGGATGGACTGGAAACAGAAGGCCATTTAGGTCTCCTGGCCCCGTGCAAGGAGCAGCTAAGAGCTGTCCCAAGGCCCCTGTCTTCCAGGATGGAGTATGTACTTAACCAATGAAGGTGTTTCCACCTAAGCAGACAGCTGATCTCCAGGCAGCTGGCATTCATTTTCTCTGGGTCTCCGTGCACATGGAGAAAGGTGGCTCCTCTTTGCCCCCCAGGGTCCGTTCATTCGCCCCTGGAGTGGTAGCGCCCCACGGGAAAAGCACAGGCAGGGACTGGGGAGGCAAGGTGGTCAATGTGTCAAGGCACAGTGCCAGTTTCTGAGCTGCAGGTTGTCTGGGACAGTGTGGCGGGAGGGGTGCTTTGAGGTCGCCCTTGATGAAGCATTTGCTGAGCAGTGAAGGGAAGCACTTCAGAGAGACCAGCAACTGATCGAAGACTCCGGAGTTCAAGTCCCACGCCACGGCTGTGCTGTGCAGGGTCAACAAGCCCAGCTGTCAGCCTGGAGGCCTGGTGCGTCAGGGGCTGGAAGGGAACAAAGGGAGCTTTAGATGAGGATGAGGTACAGGAGCCCTGATGGTTTAGTGGTTTCACATTAGCCTGTGCGACCTGCAGCACCAGCAGTTCGAAACCCAGCAGCGCCACAGGAGAAAGACTGGGTTTTCTCCCCCCATTCATAGTTAGAGTCAGAAACCCACAGGCCTCTATGGGGACCAGCACTGACTCAATGGCAGTGAGTTTGGTTTGGTTTACTGGGCCTAGAGCAGCCGAACTGATCTGAGCTGCAGTCCAGGCTGATGGAGGCAGGCAGAGTGCCAAGAGACAGCCTCCGGTCCTGGGCCTCTGTCCTTAATTAGTCTGGGAAAGACCTGCCTGATCAGCAGAAAGAAGTCACTGGCACCCTTTCCAAGTAACTCTTGAGAGAAGCGACCACAGAGGAACATCGGGAGGCTGGCCCGGTCCCAAAGGGAGGAGGCGAACACACAGCGGAGCATGTAAAGATAATGGAATGGAGAAGTGATTGATGAAGAGACTCCGCAAAAACCATTGAGGCAGTGAGGGACTTGTAACAGCAGGAAGCTGTTCTTGCCTCTGGGTCTGAAAGAAGGAAAAGAGAAAACCATGTACTCAGGACTCAAAAGGGAAGTGTAGTCCTGGAAGGGGCTGCCCAAAAGGGACTGGACATTTGCAGACTCAACATCCAGCAGAAAATGAATGAGTAGAACAAACACTCTGACTTCTCAGTGTCTAACCTCCTGTCAAGTGCCCTGCTAGTCAAACGCAAACTGGGAGGCAGGGGACAGACAAGCGCAGGGAGATCAGACTCCGGGGCTCAGAGCAGGCCAAACATGGGTGGTGGCTGATGGGCACAGTCAAATGGTAGAGCCAGAAAAAGGAACGTGTGGTGAAGTGAAATCACTTAATATCTACCAATGTCATACCTGGAGCCCTGGTGGCATCATAGGTTATGCCTTGGGCTGCTAACCACAAAGTCAACCGATCAAAACCACCAGCGCCTCCAAAGGAGAAAGACGAGGCTTTCTGTTCCCATCAACTTGGTTGTTATTAAACCCAAGGACAAGGGAACAAGTGATCCAAAAGCAGGGGTGAGGAGGGTATAGGAGGCCTGGTAGGGCTTGATCAAGGGTAATGTAAGTGAGAGGAATTACTGAAACCCAAATGAAGGATGAGCATGATAATGGGACAAGAGGAAAGTAAAAGGAAAGAGAGGAAAGAACAGGCGGCAAAGGGCATTTATAGAGATCTAAATACAGGCATGTGCATGTGTAAATATATTTATATAGGACGATGGTGAAATAGATCTATGTGAATATATTTACAGGCTTAGTATTAAAGTAGCAGATGAACATTGGTCCTCAACTCAAGTACTGACTCAATGCAAGAACACTTTGTTCTAATGAACTTGCATACCATGATGCTCACCTTCCTGACACAATTGCTGAAGGCAAAGCCAGTGCATAAGCAAAGGTGGTGAAGAAAGCTAATGGTATCTGACTATCAAAAGATATAATGTCTGGTGTCTTAAAGGTTTGAAGATAAATAAGCAGCCATCTATCTGAGAAGTAACAAGGCCCACATGGAAGAAGCACACCAGCCTGTGTAATCAGGAGGTGTCAATGGAATCAGGTATCAGGAAAAAACCCAGAATAAAAAATCATACCATTGTGAATGAAGGGGAAGTGGGGAGTGGAAACCCAAAGCCCATCTGTAGTCAACTGGACATCCACTTACAGAAGGGTTTCAGGGAGGAGACGAGTCAGTCAGGGTGCAGTATAGCACCAATGAAACATACAACTTTCCTCTAGTTCTTTAATGCTTCCTCCCCACTATCATGATCCCAATTCTACCTTACAAACCCAGCTAGACCAGAGGATGTACACTGGTACAGATAAGAGCTGGAAACACAGGGAATCCAGGACAGATCAACCCCTCAGGACCAAAATAATAGTAACAATACCAGAAGGGGAAAGGGAAGGTGGAGTAGTAAGGGGGAACCACTGATTACAAGGATCTACATATAACCCCCTCCCTGGAGGACGGACCATAGAAAAGTGGGTGAGGAGAGATGTTGAACAGTGTCAGACGTGAAAAACATTTTCTAAATAATCAAGGGTTCATGGGGGCTGGGGGTGGGGAGGGCAGGAAAAAAAGGAGGCTCAAGGGCTCAAGTAGAAAGAAAATGTTTTGATGACGGCAACAAATGTAAAATGTGCTTGACACAATGGACGGATGGATGGTGATAAGAGTTGTATGAGCTCCCAATCAAATAATTTTTCAAGAAAAAAGGAAAAAAAACACCTTGGTTGTTGTGACGCCATCAAGTTGGTTGTGACTCAAAGGAGCCCTAAGTGATAGGGTCATGGGGAACCAACATCCAAAACAGCAATGCACTGCTGGGTCCTGCTTCTGCCTCACAGCTGTCATGCTGGAGCCCACTGTCAAGCGCACCTTGTCGAAGGGCTTCCTCTTTTTCAATGTCCTTCTACTTTACTAAGTATGATGCCCTTTTCCAGGGACAACTCTCTCCTTATGACATGCCTGACATACTCAGGATAACGTCTGATTATCCTGACTTTTAAGGACTATTCTGGCTGTAGTTCTTTCAAGACAGATTTGTATCTTCTTTTGGGAGGGGGGCATCACTGCCCTCTGGGGGGAGTAGGATGCTCAGGCTTTATCCTGGAGAGCTGCTGCTGGATTTGAACCACCAACCCAGGGCAGGGCCGCAGTCCTGCACACAACCACTACGCCACCGGGGTTCAGCCCAGATTTGTATATTCTTCTGAAAGATTTATAGTCTCCAGAAAACACAAGGCAGCGGTTCTAGTTTTTCCTATAGGATTGTTAAGAGTCAGAATTGGGCAGTGATTCCCACCAAAAAAAAAAAAAGTCAGAATTGACTCTGGGGGGGCTGAGCTCCAGTGGTGTGGTGTAGTGGTTGAGTGCAGGACTGCGGCCCACAGGCTTGGTGGTTCAAATCCAGCAGCAGCTCTCCAGGAGCAGGGCGGGGAAGCTACCATGATCACCAGAGGGCACTGATGCCCCCCCCCCCCAAAAAAAAAGAATTGACTCTGGGGCCGTGAGTTGACTTTTGGGGCATCCATGTCTTTTCTTTGTCCTTTGCACTTGTCTGTCAGTTTGCGGTACTGTGGTGGCTATGTCACCAGCAAAGCTAAATGCTCAATGGGTGCTCCAAAGTGAACGGCTTTCAGCGGAGCTTGCAGACTGTGAGGAAGGAAGAGGCCACCCACTTGTGAGGAATTAGCCATGGGAAGCATTGTGGATAGAATTCAAACATAGCCATATACCGAAAGCCTCAAGAAAAGGAGCAGAACATTGTGGGAGATGGTGCTTGAAGATAAGCCTCCCGGGTCGGAAGGCACACAAAGACCGAGGAAGAGCTGCCTTCTCAAGGAGAGCCGACGCTAATGCCAGGGAAGGAGTAAGACCTGTGTAGTAATGCCTGTGGGAAGGAGTAATGCCTGTGGGAGTAAGACCTTCAGGACCTTCCTTTGCTAATGGCACGACTCACAATGAGAAGAAACAGCTGCAAACATCAGTGAATAATAGGAACTTGGAATGTATGAAGTATGAATCTAGGATGATTGGAAGTTGTATTAAGTGAAATGGAATGCATACAAATCAACCTTCTAGGCATTGGTGAGTTGAAATGGGCCATTCTGAATCAGAAAATAATATGGCTTACTGTTCTGGGAAGAACAATCATGGTGAATGATGTGGCATTCATTGCCAAAGGGGCATTTCAAGATATATTTTGAAATAGCTGTGATAGAATAACACTTATCAAATTCAAAAAAATGACAATCAATGCAACTATTATTCAAATCTATGCAGCAGCCACAGAAGTTAGTGATAAGAAGCTGATGAAGAAGCTGAAGGTGCAAACCTTGATTTTAATCAGCAGGTACTTCAAATCCTTTTCACTTTCTTTTTTGTTACTTGATTTAAAATTTTTTTGTTTTTAAATTTCCGCATCACTGTCCAGGTGGGAGTAGGAAGCCCAGCCTTGCTCCTGGAGAGTTGCTGCTGGATTTGAACCATCAACCCTGTGGGCCGCAGTCCTGCACTCAACCACTCTGCCACTAGCACTCAGCTACTCAAATCCTCCTCACTTTCATGGAGCAAGGTTGTGTCATCTGAGTATCAAAAGTTGTTAAATCTTCCTCCACTCCTGATGCTGCATTCTTCTTCACATGATCCAGTTTCTATGAAGATTTGTTCAGCATACAGAATGAGTAAGAATGGTGAGAGGATGGAACCCTGAAACACACCTTTCCTGATGTTAGCCATACAATATTCCCTTGGGGTTTTTTTTTTTTTTTTTGCACAACTGCCTCTTCATAGGGTTCCCATAAATACAATGAAGTGTCCTGAATTCCTGCTCTTCCCCAAGCTGCCCAAAGTTTGCTATGATCCACACAAATGGAATGCCTTGACATATTCAATGAAACACAAGTAAACTTCATGCTGATATTCTCTGCTTTCAGCCAAGATCCATTTGACATCTTGCAACGAGATGCCTTGTTTCATGTCCTCTTCTGAATCTAGCCCGAACCTTCATTTCCCTATGAATGTACTGCTACAACCGTTATTTGGATGATCCGCCACAAAATTTTACTTGCAAACTTTATTACTGGTATTGTCCTATCATATGAGCCTTCTGTTGGGTGGCTTTTCTTTGGAATGGGGACAAATATGGGTTTCTTTCAGCCAGTTGGCCAAGCAGCTATCATCCAAGTTTTCAGGCATAGACAAGTGTTTCCAGTGCTTCCGTTTGTTGAAACATTTCAGTCGGTATCCCATCAACTCCTGGAGCCTTGTTTTTTAACTAATACATCCCGTGCAGTTTGAATCTCTTCCTTCAGCACCAGGGGTTCCTGCTCATATGCAAGCTCCTAAAATGGTTGCATATAGACTAGTTCTTTTGGGCACAGTGACTGTGTCTTCTTTACAGCTTCTTTTGATGCTTCCAGCATCATCCAATATTTTGCCAACAGGATTTTTCGTTATTGCAAGACTCGATTTTTTTCTTGAGTTCTTTCAGTTTCCGATAAGCTCGGCGAGTTCTTCCTTTTGATTTTCTGACTCTAAGTCTTTGCACATTTCATTATAATATTTGACTGTGCCTTCTAGAGCTGCCCTTTGAAATGTTCTGTTCACCTCTTTGACTCCGTCCTTTCTTCCATGTGCCTTAACACTCTAGGATTAAGAGCATGTTTCAGAGTCTCTTCTGACGTCCACTTTCATTGTTTTCTTGCTTTCCGGTTTTTTTAAATGATGCTTTTCTTTTTTCATGACCTTAGGAAAGTCCCTTATCTTCTCTGACTTTGTTTGCTTAGTGGGAAGATGGGAATATCCAGCATATTGAGCAGGTGTGAGGCTTGAAAAGTATTTAAATTAAGATGCCCAGTGTGGTGCTGGACTCATGGTGGACTGGCTCTAGAATCAGATTAATTTCAAATTTCATGTTGACCACATCGTGGCCTTTGGCCTTGGGTTTGTTTGCTTTTTTTAAAGTCTCTTTGAGCTCCAGTTTCTTCACCTTTAAAATGGGAATAATAATAATTATTATAAATATTACATAGTAATAAATATTTTAAAATGAAATAAATATTATATAATAATTGTTGCATCAGTTTGGACTGCAACCAATATACGCATTGTGTCCCATAAGGTTTTCCTGACTGTGAACTCCCTGAAGCAGATGACCAGGCCTCTCTCCCAGCTGTCTATGGGTGAGTTCCCACTGCCAGCCTTCTCAGAGGTAGCTGAGTGCTTAACCGTTTGTGCTACAGAGTGAATAGCCCTTCTGAGATAAAGAGATGAAGTCATACCTGGGACAATACATGCTCAGTGCTTGATGGCGAAAGGCATGCAAGGAATATAGGTGAGCAGACAGCTAATACAGAAGGCATGAGCTCAGGAGAGGGGGATGGCTCTGGCTGGTCAACTCTGTCTTTGGGGACCACATGCTCACATGTGGGTTGTACCTGTCCATGACCCTATTCCCCCAGGTCACGGAGCAGCAGGAAGGACTGTCCTCCTGTATCCCACACCTGTCATGTTACTCCCCACTCCCCTGCTGCAACCCCCCTGCTGCAATCAGGCTACCTGAAACCTTTTTGAGACTCTAGCTGGCTTTCAGTTGAATACAAAAGAAAACAAAGGTGGGAAATACGTATAGTCAAACTGGACCTGCAACTGTATCACCCCAATAATAATCTCCCGAACACGGGAGACTTCACATAATTAGTCTTCATCCTTACAACAGTCTTGTGAAATGAGTAATGTTGAAATAGGAACATTAGCAAGATTGAAAGCTAAAGCCCAAAGACGTTAGAGAGAACTTGGCCAGAGTCACACATACAGTCACTGGCAGTGTCCACACTTAAAATCAGGTCTAATTGTTCCCAGAGCCCAAGCCTCCGCCTCCGTGCCAGGTGGTTCCCGGAAGGAGGGCCCCACATGTTGAACATCAAAGAAGGCTGTGGGGCGAAGATGGTTTCAGGCTGCAGGAGTGAGTGATGAACCTGGACCAGATGTGAGAACAGCTTGGGCTGTCATCCCTCTAGTCGTCTGCCTGGAAAGGGCTGCATACCTGAAGCTCTCTGTAACCTTCCTCTTTGCACCATGTAAACGAACGGCCCCTTTTATTGGGGTTAACACAAATCTGATTTCAATGAGGCAGAGGATGGAGATGTCCAACTTTTCCAAACCGCTATACCCCTCCTTCACCTCTGACGTTAACTACTTACCCAGCCACCCGGTCTGTCTCTTCCATCTTTGGGTTGGAGACATCTCAGAATGCACAAACGGAGCCACACTTGCGAGGTAGTGGCTGCTCATCAGAGTCACAGGGCACAACGTGGGAGGATGCAGTTCTTCAGTCAGGACACCTTTCTCTTGTCTTTTGCCCTTGTGGCCACAGGTCCTGCTGGGCTCTTCTGGGTAAATTTAGTAATTCTTAGATCTGTGGTCAGTCAGCCTCCTCCAGCCAACTTACACCCACCTCCTGGTTCCTGCCATCACCCTAGATGCTGTTGTGGCACCGTCTCTCGTCTCTGGTCTCCTACCTCCTGGGTGTGGAGGTCTCCCGTGCAGGCCTGGCATGCTCCATTCCCATCTCTTCCTGTGGTCGCCTCTGACATGGTACCTAGGAGGAGAGCAAAAATGGACCAGTTACCTCAATAGCAGTAAGACCTTGTTGGCATGGCCTCATCGCCAAAGGATTCTGGGAGCAGTCATCGGTCCTTTTTAGCAAATTTCCCCCATCCCTTATTGGGCCCCAAGCATCTCACGGCCATGGAGTTGATTTCTCTTCACAGTGACCCTATTGCATCCCTGGGGCTGTTTGTACATCTTGACAGACACGCCAGTCTCATCTTTCTCTCCCAGAGCAGCTCATGGACTCCGGCCATGGACCAGTGGATAGCGCACGATGCCACCAGCATAGTCAGCTCAGTCACTTGGGAGGCATTGCCATGGCCTGGCTGGAAAGACCATACTAAAAAGAGCCCTTGTACCAGACCGTGTAAGCTAAGGCATCATTGGAGGGGACAGAGAGCAATCCCAACCCACCTTCCAAGATCCAGAAGCCAGTCACCTTTCCTCGTCCCCATCCCCATCCCTCAGGATCCTCATGGCTTTTCCGACCTTAAAAATTAAAGAGCTTCGTAGCTAATGGCTTGATATGCTAATCTTCCCTGAGCGTGTCCATCCCAGAGGATGGCTGGAGAGCCAGGGTGGGCTTTTTGAGCGTGATAGTGGGCACTGGACCTTAAATCAAAACGCCCAGGCACTACAGAGAGCTGTCTGTGACAGGAGCCTCAGGTGGCAGGCCCAGCCAAGTCAGGCATCCTCATGTCCTCAGTGGTGGTGGTGGTGACTGTTTGGTGCCAACGAGTCCACTCCCACGCACGGCGGCTTCATGACAAGCACTGTGAAAGGCTGCCTGGCCCAGGGCCATCTCACACGCTTGGCTGCTTCTGTCCCCTTGTTGTAGCCACCATGTCAATCCACCTTAGGAGGGGTCTTCTCCTTTTTCATGGAGCCTCTACTTTGCCACGCAGGATGACCGGGGACTGGTCCTTCCTGATGACACGGCCCAAGGAAGGGAGATGGTCTCCAAGCTCACTTCTGAGGACCATCTTGGCGGAGGTCTTTGGAGGTCAATGTGCTTGTTCTTGCGGTGGGGAGCTAGATCCAAACCAAGCCCGTTGCCATCTAACTCACAGCAATCCTCTTGACCTGGGTCCCAAGCGACGACAGGAATCACAGAGCATGAAGAGACAGCCAACCTCTCTTTGACATGTATGAATGCTAAGTGGCTGCAGAGCGGGGACAGGCAAGTGGTAGGGGCAGGAAGATGCGGAGGGAGCACTGACTTTGGACCAGTCGGTGGTTTCAGTGCTCTGTGTGTATGAATTCTTCCACTCTTCACAGCTGCCCTGCTACTTCACAGATGCAGAAGCGGGAGCAGAAAGGTTAAGTGACTGTGCCAAGGGTTCAAAGCAGAGAGGTGGTCTTAACACAGGGGGTGTGGCTCAGCCTGGGTCCGGAACCCCCACGGCATCCTCCCCTCCTTCCTTACTGCGTGAGTATACATAGGCAAGGCTGGCCAGAATGAGCATGCTGTCTGCATCACTCTGTCTACTTGCTAGAGACCGGGATGTCGCCAGCATGTTCGTGTGTGTCATTGTCAGGTTAGAAACGACACCAAACCTCATTCACCTGCATTTCTCGAGTGTCTGCCAAGAGCCCGACACTCTTGTGGCTGCTTTCCCATATTCTAGGTCCATCTATTTGTTGCAACATCCTCGGGAAACAGGTGACAACCTTCCCTGCTTGCCTGAGAAGGAAAATGGCAAGATAGGCTGTCTGCACTTGTCACAGTTTGGGACACTGTTCTTTTGACATCAAGTTACTGCTTTCCCACTACTGCTGATTTATCACAGCGAGCCACTCAGAGTAGCCCCAGAATAGCACCTATTTTTGTTAGGTGGATGCACTCGGACTCGTGTGTTGGTTTTGCAGCTGAAGTAGGCCTTACGGTTTGTGTTTTTGTGCTTTGAATGACATCTTAACTCTTAGACATCTGACATCTGGAAAGAGCATGGGGTGTGAGCTTTGGAAGTGAATCGGATTCAAATTGTCTGTCAGTTGTAGATGTATGAACTTGGGAAACTACCTCAAGCCTTTGAGCGTCCATTTCTGCATCTATAAAATGAGAACGAAACCACTTACTCTGCAAGTTGATTGGGAGGGGTGGCGTAAAAGAGCACCTAGAACGTGCTGAGAGCTATGCAGAGCATCCAATCGGTCCCCAATGAAGGGGTAGCTATTCTTTTCAGAGAGCCACACAAATAAGTATTGGGTTCATGAGTTTGACACAGTGCTTTGCCACACACTTTCCCAGGATCCTCTTAGGAACCATGTCTAGTAGACATTCTCATGTCAGAAGAAGATGTCACCCGAATAGCCCCAGGCAAGAAGAGGCTCGAATGCATGTGGCATGACTCTCAGCCCCGCCATCCCCCACCATTCTTTGTGTGCACAATGGAGACATTGAGGAAGTCTGGAGGATCCCGCTGTCATAGTCATCTTATGTGCAGAGAGTGGCTGGCACACACGGAAGCCTATTTTCTCACAATTCAGAGGGCTAGACTTTCAAATTTACACTTCCAGAAGCCCTCCTCTCCTCTGTGTTGGCTCTGTGGGAAGGGCCTTGTCTCTTCTGAGCTTCCACCTCGGGGTCATCTCTCTGTGCCTTAGCATCTCCTGTCTGTCACCTCTGGTTCTTTGGACTGACTTGCGTAATCTTCTTTCTTTTTTTTTTAAATCATTTTATTAAGGGCTCATACAACTCTTATCACGATCAACACATACATCCATTGTATGCAGACCACCTTTGTACATTTGTTGCCATCATTATTTTTGAAGCATCCTCCTTCTATTGAGGCCCTTAGTATCAGCTCCTCATATTGCCCCTCCCTCCCTACTCCCCCTCCCTCATGAACCCTCAATAATTTACAAATGATCATTATTTTGTCATATCGTACACTGTCTGATATGTCCCTTCACCCACTTCCCCATTGTCCACACCCCAGGAGGGAGGTTAAATGCTAGATCCCTGTAATTGGCTCCCCCTTTATACTTCACCCTCCCGGTATCACCACTCTCACCACTGGTCCTAGAGGGATCATCTGTCCTGGATTCCCCATGTTTCTGGCTCCAGTGCACATTCCCTGGTCTAGCAGGATTTGTAAGATAGAATTGGTATCATGATAGTGGGGGGCAAGGTGGAGGAAGCATTTAAGAAGTAGAGGAAAGGCTGAGCCCCGGTGGCATAGTGGTTGAGTGTGAGACTGCGGCCCACTGGCTTGGTGGTTCAAATCCAGCAACAGCTCTCCAGGAGCGCAGTTGGGCCTCCCCCTCACACCAGAGGGCAGTGAGGCTCCTCAAAAAGAAGTAGAGGAAAGTTGCATATTTCATTGTTGCTACTCTGTACCTTGACAGACTCGTCTCCTCCCTGTAACCCTTCTATTAGGGGATGTCACTTCACCTACTGATGGGCTTTGGATCCCCTCTCTGTACTACCCCTCATTTATAATGATATCATTTTCAGTTCTTTGATGCCTGATACCTGATCCCTTTGACACCTCGTGATCCCACAAGCTGGTGTGCTTCTTCCATGTGGGCTTTGTTGCTTCTGAGCTAGAGGGCCACTTATTTACTTTCAAGTCTTTAAGACCTCAGACACTATATTTTTTGATAGCCGGACACCATCAGCTTTCTTCACCACTTTTGCTTAAGCACACGTTTGTCTTCAGTGATCGTGTTGGAAGGTGAGCATCATGGAAAGCCAATTTAATAGAATAAAGTGTTCTTGCATTGAGAAAGCACTTGAGTAGAGGTTCAGTGCCCATCTGCTATCTTAATACTAACCCTATACATCTATGCACATAGACCTATTTCCACAACATCATATATAAATATATTCACCTAATACATACCTATATTTAGACCTCTAAAAATGCCTTTTACCCCCCTCCCAGTTCTTTCCTCTATTTCCTTTTACTTTTCTCTTGTCCCACTATGCTCAGCCTTCATTTGGGGAGATGGAGAGGTGGGGGGAAAGCAGGTGATACTGATCAACCCAGGGATAAGGGCGATTCAAAATCAGTGACAAGGTGGGTGTGAGAGGCCTGATAGGGATGGGTCAAGAGATTAATTTTGTTTCTATCTCAAGAGAAATCAGTTTAAGACATGCCAGACACTAAGCCGAGTGCATCCACCTAACAAAAAACCCAACCCCAAATTACAGGGGATTGTCATCACAGATATAGGCGGTCAGGATTTATAATATGCTTGGATGAGGAAGGGGAGGAACAATGCAACTCACTCCTAAACACACATGATGTGATAGTTTGCTGTCTGGACCATGCTTTATAAGTAGATGGAAGCACTGGTGGTGGTAATACAGCCAGCCTGCTGCTTTGGAAGTAAAGACACTTACCAAGGTGTGTTCCTCCAAACCCAATCACTCAAGGTATTCCCAAGGAACACAAGTCTCCTTGGCCACATCTGTTTGCCTTTGTTAAGTCCTGCCACATAGAAAGCTCACTGATTTGCTTAGAAACCCTCACTTAGAAAGTCTCTAGGTCTGAGACTGATTGTTGGGTCCAGGATCGCTGGGGGATCAGGTGCAGGTATATTGATTAAAATACTGATGACAACCCACTCTCTGCTTAGGGAGGAGAGTAGTCAGAAGTCTGAGAGGAAGCAGATCGGTGCGTCCCTAACCTAACAAGATCCCCATCTGGCGTTGGTGTCTGTGCCCCACGACCCAGACTGTACCTTTAGAGTTGAATTTACCTGTTGGGATGGTTCATTCTGTGGGTTGACTTGGCGATGGGGGTCCATGTGTCGGATCAAACCCGTGTCTAGATGCTGCTGTGAGGGAAGGCATTTCATCAAAGTGATAAGCATGCACATGCAGTTGACTTGAAGCAAAGGAGATTGCCCTCAGTTGTGTGGATGGAGGTGTGAAAAGCAAAAGCTTAGGTTTCCATGAGAAGAAAATGTCTGCTTTAAGGTTTAATACAGAAATACTGCATGACTGTCCAGGCCGCTGACCTATCCTACGGATCTCAGATAGACTATACCTCTACAATCATGTGAGTCAATTAAATAAACCTGTCTCAGGCTCGCTCTCTCTCTCTCTCTCTCTCTCATTGGTTTTGTTTTTTCAGAGAACCCTGACTGGTAAAGATTTTGGTACCGAAAGTGGCTTTACAGGCATAGAATCTTAATTATGAATGTTCTGAATTTGTTCTGGAATTAGTTCTCTAACTGGATTAGATGTAAAGCCATGGATTATTCTACTGCCAGGTAAGCTGTAGCAATAGAGATTAACAAAACCCCATCATGGATATTCCTAATCTGATGTTCAGAAGAGGCAAGGTCTTGAATGAGCATCTGTGGGAACCTGCTGAGTATCCTGAGATTGACTAGTTGCACCTGGCAGCACTGGACAATGTTGGGAAGGAAAGGGATGAGCTCTGGGTTTTAAATTCCCAGCTCGAGTACCAGCTAAACACCCCACCCCACCCCCACCCCCCAACACACACACACATTGCTTTCTCTTCCTGAAAAGAACCCTCATGTCTTATCACCATGACGATGAGATGGCTAAAAACCAAGCCCAGAGTCTCAGTGAGGGAGTGGCTGAATTCCAACAAAAAGAAATGTTCTAACCTTGCAGGGGGGGTGTTTTGTTTTTAGTTATAAAGTGAGGGCATTGATTAGCAAGGACTTTGGCCTTGCAAACTTGAAAGGGAACTTGGGAGCAGATTGTGGTGAAGCTGGGCACTCTGATCCCCCAAATTGGGCCCAGTCTTTTTGATTAGTAGAAGCAGTCCTAACGAGGTTCGCCCAAGGAGACAGTAAAGCCTCCCTCAGAAGTATTTGCCTTCTAAGACACAGCTTTTTCTGCCTTAGGAACCTCCATCTTACAACCACTCTGCTTCTCGACCTATATCTAGACTCAAGGCCCAGTCTCCCAAAGGACTACATGAGCTTTCCGATGTGTAGACAGAAATCTGGGGACTAGGTTTGGGCATAAGTTTTAGGATGTGGGGTAATGATGGAAGGAACATAGGGTTGAACCCTGTCCAATGAACTGACACAGGCCCTGTGTTAGCTTAATACTGTATGCCAACTTGGCTAGACCTTGGTTCCCGGTACTACGTATCCTCCATATGCGATCTGGTGGAAGGGGGTGTTTCCTCGGGATGTTTGGCATGGCATCCAATAGATAGGGATGTCCTGGCAAAATTCTCCATCCTGCATCCAATTCATCCTGCACCCTCCAGCCTCTGGATCTTGGGGAGTGAGCCCACACCCTGCTGCCTGACTCACTGCTCTGGAGTTCATCAGTCTCTAAAGCCATGTGAACCTGAACACACCTCCAGCCTAATGCCTGATCCACTGGCTTGGGGTTTACCAGCCTCTGCAATTGGATGAATGATTTTCTTGAACTAAATCAACCTCTCTCTCTCTCTCTCTCTCTCTCTCTCTCTCTCTCTCTCTCTCACACACACACACACACACACTACATACCACACACATGCACATGCATTTCATCAGTTTTGTGGTGTGGTTTTGTACCTTGAGAGAACCCAGCCCAAGACATGCTTACTGACTACATAGAGCTTCTGGATTTAATGTTTTAGCTTCGAGGGTTAGAAAAGGGCTAGCATTTGGCTTTTGAGTTGTTTGTGGGTTTTAGTAGTGACTGGATGATGAATCATGAGCCATTAAGCTACCAAGCAAATTGAACTGCCCACAAGGAATGGAGTGTTGTCCGACCCACCACACCATGGATGTGGGCACGCACAGCAGTCCTCCATGATTAGATGGAAGTGGTATACAGAACATCAGGCTCAAGCAGGCCCTGAAGGAGCAAGTAAGTCACATGAGGAAATGGTCCAGATGCCCAGGGGCCCCCACTCTTGACACTTCCCCCTTCTCTCTCCCAGCATGCACCTGTCATGCCACAGGAAGTTTCCTATGACTGAGGAGGTAACCTCGCAGGTGTGGTGTCGAGACCATTCTATGTGACATGCAGTCCATACAAAGGTGAACTCCTAAGTGACCCCTTGCGAGGACCTCCCTGCAGGCAAGTGGTTAAAGGAAATTCTTCCAATGGGCAGAGCATCAGCCAGTGCACTTGGCTGTCCATTTTGCTAAGAAGGAAAAAAGACCAGCGGTGCTATTGTCTACAGATTCGTAGGTGCTGGTCAATGGGTTGACTGGATGCGCAGGTGCTTGAAAGGAGCATGATTGGAAAATCAGGGACAAGGGAGTCTGGAAAGGAGATGTGCAGACAGACCTCTTTGAGTGAGAAAAACATCGAAGACAGCTGTGTCCTGGGTGACTGCTCATCAGAGGGTGACCTCAGCAAAGAGAATACCCAGACCCAGAAGGAAGCAGAGACTGGAGTTATGTTGCCCTAAACCCAGGAGCATCTGGGACCCCAGAAATGGAAGAGTGGGGTGAAGATCTTTTCCTAAGTCCTCTGGGATTGCATGGGCCTGACAGCACCTTGGATTAGACAATAGCCTCAAGAATCATAAGAGAATAAATATCTGTTCTTTGAAACCACTGGTTCTCTGGCAATTTTAGCAGCACTGCTAGGAAATGGTTACACCTGCTATCCTATCTCATCTTTACCCCATCCTTGACCTTCTACCCTTTCTATATGAGTCTATTCTCTATGACCCCGGTACTTGCCAGAAGGGTCCTCACCCACGGACCTCTTGGGCTCCCTCATCTTTCCTTGCAAATTCACCATGTACATTAGTGTATCAAGGGCACTAAGAGACGTGTTCACATTGCTAACAGGACTCTCCGCTACAATACCTATCCTACCACACAGTACCCTAATATCCTGCCATCCACCAAACACCATCTTGGGAAACATTGTCCTAATGGAAGAGAATCCAAGTTCCATTATGCTAATGAAAGAGAACTCAGGCTCCATTGTCTTCATGGTAGAGAACCCAAGCTTCATTGTCTTAATGGAAGAGAACTCAACGTTCACAAACCCCTTAATGAGCCTCCCGCATTGACTAATCAATAAGCAGACATTCAAACTTTCAGAGTGCGAGGCCCTGCAGGAGAACAGGGAGCGGAGGGGAGGCTGCTCTCCAGGAACCGACAGCTTGACGGAGGGAGGTGCTGGGTGCCTACACAGTGAAGACTCAAGGAGTTTGAGTGCGGCTTTCCACCAAAGGATGACATAAGGGCTCTAGGACAGTGCTCTGGGAGACACCACCCAGAAAGGAGGCCCGCAGACAAACTGCTGATGGCCCAGGCCTCTTGGGCACTCCTTCCAGGGAGAAGAAGAAAAGCAGCCCAACTTGGAAGCAAAGAAAGCATTCCCAAGGGAGCCTGAGAACTGGCCAGGTATGCCATCAGGTGTGGAGGAGGCGGCTTGGCAGGACCTGGAGGAGCTTGCAGCCGAGCGATGGAAGAGCAGCCACAGCCAGCGCCCTCCCAGAAGGAGCAGCCATGAATAAGATGTCTTGGCTGTTCCTGGGGCTGGAAGAAGCAGTGGGAAACTGGCCCCAAGAGAGCAGCCCAGGGAGGAGAAGAGCTTGCTGGCCCCTGCTTAGAAGCTTCTGATGCTGGGTCCATAACAGGGACTGTGAGGAAAGGAAGTGACTCTCACCAGTCATCTCTGAGACAGTCCTTTGCACGGGTGGCCTCTGGACCATCCGCAGCAGCAGAACGTACATCTGAGCTCAGCTTCCTCCTGGGAGCTCCAGCACTGGGAGTTAATCATCAAATAAATATGTATGAAGCACATGCTCTGTGAAAGAGACTAACCAGCCCCACCTGGATGTCTTCTCTGCAGAAAAGAGAAGATGGGGTGGGAGGTGGAAGGGGGGCGGGCGGACAAAGCCAGGCACGGAAAACAAGAGGGTTCAATTCCAACCAAGAGAGTAGTAAAAAACAAAAACCGAACTCACTGCCATCAATTCGATGCCGATTCATAGTGACCCTATAGGACTGGCCCTTTGAGTTTCTGAGACTGTAATGGTGTACAGGAGTCAAAGGTCCTGCCTTTCTCCTGCAGAGAGGCTGGTGGCTTTGAACTTCAGACCTTGGAGACCACAACCTAGGGTCACCAGGGTCCCACAGCATTTGCAGGTCCTGCATTCTCATCTGCCAGTTCTGAGTCAGGACACCCCATCTGGCTTCAGGCCAGAAGAACGCCTCCCACTGTAGTGGGCTACGCTGCTCTGAATGAGCCTGACAGTGGACTGCGTGCTAGAGTTGGGTGCAGGGAGAGAGAAGGACATTATTAACATGATTAAACCCTCTGAGCTTTGACAGGACCAAAGCCACTGCTTACTGTCTGGTGTTAGGATGACAAGAGAGATTTTACAGAGGTGGTTTCCCTGAGCCGGTCTGAAAAATGATATCGACTAAGAGTGTTTCTTGTGTAGAAACAAAATGGGTGAATTTAGCACTGGCTAGCTCACGGGGACTTGTGAGTTATCGTGCCTCGGTCCAAAGAGACACCTGGGACTGGCACAGCTCATGTGTGAACTAGAGGGAAGAAAGCAAGCAAGGACCTGGCCTGATTAGAAGAACGGTTTGTGACGAGGCTTCTAAGTCACATGAAGGAGAATGTTTTCACAGGGCTGCCAGTGAGGCCCATGGAAAGATGCTAACATAGAAAAAGCCCCAGTTAGCTTTGCCCATGCTAACATAGAAAAAGCCCCCGTTAGCTTTGCCCATTAAAAGAATGTTCTGGAGCTGTTACCTGGGGTACTATTCCCAAGCCAACACTGTAAGAGAAGGTTCTTACCTCTAGCTGATGAGGAATTATCAGGAGGGTGGAGATCTTACACACCAAGCAAAGGTGTAGTAAGAGAGTTGTCTAGAGGCAGAGAGAGACAGGAAGGACCCCAACCCGCATCTCACTAAAGGAAAGCATTGTGCTAGGGTTTCTAAAGGGGCTTAGGTGGAAAGAGACATTATATTTATTCATTAAGTCAGTAAGGAGTCCCAGGGAGACAGCATGTCGAGGTGAGCCATGTTGATTATGTGTGCACGCAATCACCCCTTCAAGATGGACTCCATCAAAGGGGTCTCTGGGACTGACAGACAAACTTATGATGGGATGTCATGCCTGCATAGTTGGGTCACAGGGGAGGGGGAAGGGGGGTCTGTGCTTTCTCGGGCTATTGGATCCACCGGATTGTCTCAAACAGGACACTCCACAAGTCACAAGCCACACTATTGCCACCTGTGTAGGCGAGCCTATTGTCCAGAGGCCATTTGAGCAGGAGGCCCTGCATGCCACCTCACCATCCTTCCCACAGGGGGCAGCTGAGCTCCTCCTACCTGATTGAACTGGGGCAGGGCATTGGGCCAGACCCTTTGAAGATTTGGCCAGACATGCTTACCTGCTTCAATGCCCACAAAAAGAGGCTCCCCCATGTTAAGACGAAGAATATTCAAGTTTGTCTGTCTCCTGAATATTACATTCTTAGATTTTAGAATGCTAGTCTCCTTTTCCAATGAAAACAAATAGATTATGGGATCAAAGTCATCAGGAGGAGACAGCCAGACCTACTCTCCTGTCTCAGAGTCTGTTCCATGGAAATAGGAGGTCTGGTGAGACTGGAAGGAAGGGTCTTGGGTGGCGCTTGAGCTAGGGCCTGAGGATGGTATTGATGTCTAGGTAAGGAGGGGCATGGAGGATAGGAAAAGCCACCCAGACCAGTGTGGTGTCCACCTGGGCTCTGGCTTACAGGTCTTCTGACCACATTCTGCTCCTTTTCTCTGCCCTGTCTTCGATTCTTGTTTTGGGGTTCACCCAACCTTGTATCAGGAGCAGTCCTTCTCTCCCTGACGGGAAGACCATAAAGAAGAAGGAGGGGCAAAGGAAATTGATGACAGCCGCACTTGCTTTGAACCTGGACTAAGAAGTGGGAGTCTGGAGGGTGGAGCAGCCCCCAAGGATGTGGATGTTGTCTCTGTATCACGGGTAAGGCTTCCCCGGGCCTGGGGAGCCCTCTGAGATGCACAGACTGACAGTCACGCCTGGTGATCATGCGGTCCTTCAATATTTGGATGTGATGAAAGCGGTGGCAGAAGTGAAATTAGGCTTCGAAGCAGAGCTGGTTCAGCTGATTTGGGAGCCCAGGAGAGGGGACGTGCTAAGCAAGGCACAAAGTGCTGATAATTGCGGATGAAGCCAGGAGCGGAGGATGGCAGCATGAAAGCACTTACCATTTAGACAGTCTGGGCACGGAAGCAGGTGAGTGGCAGTTGCAATTACATTGCCCATCCTTCAGCTGCGGCGCTGCCCCGAGCATCTTGTGCAGTGCTGCACATATCAACAAGCCTCCATGGCTCAGACCGGCAGAGGAGCCACGGCCGAAGTCAAACCCCTGAAATCAGGGCAGAGATCTTGGGTCCACGCCCCTTCTGGGGCTCCAGAAACAGGTCCACAGCAATAGCAGGACACACGTCCTGCGGCCCAGCACACACGCCAATCTCTCGGCCTTCAGGGAGGGAGGAAGCCGCACAGACTCACCGGGAGGAGAGCAAAGGAGAAGCAGAGAGGCCACAAATCTGAGAGTGAAAATAAACCTGTCAGGCCCTCAGGACAGAGTGGAGAGCCCTGAGCAGTGATGGGCAGAGAATGAGGATATTCAGCCACAGTGACTGACAATGCCCTGCCCTACCGAAACCTTGGGGTCTGAAACGGGGTCTGTGCTGTCCCTCAGGGTAGCCACTAGCCACATGCGGCTATTCAAATTTAGATTCATTCAAGTGAAATGTGTGAGGTGTTGGGGATAGATTCTTTGCCTTCCATGCACCCGATCCCCAGTCAAAGCACTTCATGAACAGCCATCCATGCGTGTTTGTGGAGCTTTCAGACAGAGACAGAGAAGGAAAAAAGGCCTGGCAATCTGCTTCCAGAATTCAGCTCATGAAAGCCCACAAGGTGGATCCACTGTGGCTCAGGGGATGATGTAAGCCTGGATAGCATGCCATTCCACTGAGTGCAGCATGGCCATCCACACGGCCCCCCAGCACCAACAGTATCTCGGGCGCCTCTTCCCAATCCTCGGCCACCAATGCCCAGTGTGCTTTACCCATGGGGCACATATTGCTGACCAATCACCAAAGCCAATCTACCTGCTTCCCAGGCTCACAGCGAGGCTGTCTTTCCCAGCCTCTTTTGCAGCGTCGCGGCAGGAAGGTGAGGTGATGCACATCCCTAACTAGGACTGACCAAGAACACATCCTGGTGCAGCCTCCTGATTCCTTCCTCTTCGACTGGGTGAACAGAGAAGGACAGGGCAGCGTTGGGTGGAAGAAAAACAAAACCAGGGAGTCTGGGTCCCCGAATAACAGGGCATGGCAGAACACCCTGCTCACCAACCTGGACTGTCCTGGGAGCAAGAGGCCAGAAGCCCATCTCCTCACGTGCCCACACCTCTGTCCAGAGACTCATTCACATGCATACAGAGGGAAGTGCTCTGGGAGCTCCTGGCTGGTCAGCAGGCTGGGCATGCCTGTCCCCAGGCTCTCTGCATGGCAGGCACTTCCGTTTCCCTAGCCACTTCCCTGCCCGCATCACCTTTCAGATTAGTCTGAAAATTGCTTTAGACAATCTCTCTCAGGTCCAGAGGCCAGAAAGCCCATTTCAGCTCCTGCAGGCTGGTTAATGACTCGGCTCCGGCCCCCTGAAAGCTTCTTCTTCCCTGAGGGACAATCCCAGCCAGAAGCCAGGACCCCTCCTGAAGTCAGCCCCCTACCCCAGTCATTTTCAAAACGATGAAGGGCCCCCGGACCTCTGCTTTCCTCATTTCCATTCACAAGCCCTAGTGTCGTCAACGGTGCCTTCTGCACGCAGACGCTAGATGGGAGGCTCAGGGCCCTGCCACCGAAGGCCTGCCTTGTGCTGCCTCTGGCGAGAGGGGCGGGCAGAGTCCATGGGTCTGGGCTTCCTCTGCCTCCACTTCCCTCCGACACTTCCTGGGGAAGGGTCTCACAGAGGTGCGTGCGCAGCGGAAGACCGCGCCCGTTCCGATGGCACGAGAAGTAGTTTCTTAAACTAGCTGTAGAGGCGTAGTCAAGTGCTCATCGAGCTGCAAATGAACAGCTGCCTCCCGCCTTGAGGGCGATGTCTGGATTATTCATCCTTTTTGGCTTTCAGAGCCTCCTTTTCCATACAGAGAGAAACTGCTCCTTCCGCAGCCATCCAAACCTTTCGCTTATCGTCCCTCCTCCAAGTCACCCCACTCTCGGCGCCCTTTTCTGTTTTGGGAAGTGATGGGATGGGTGAATGCGATTCTCCAGACCCCTCCGTTCATCCTGACAGTCTCTCGGGCTCCTCTTGCTTCTAACCGATGCATCCTCCTGCCTTGACCCTGTCGTCATAGGCCCCTCAAGTTGGCTGCTCTCCAGTTTTTTGAGTACCCTTAAAAAAAAACAAGCACATCTTCCTTTTTAGCTGTCTCCACCACCCCCACCAACCCCCAAGAATTAAGTGAGTTGGTCTTGAATTACACCCTTGCTTTCCCAGGGCTCCTGGGGTACCGCTTTCTTTTCACTTCTCCCTCATCCACCTGTCCAGTCTCCTTCCCTCTGGGGTCATCAGGTGCAGATGCCCTTGAGAAGAGGTGTAAACTGTTGTGGGCCCTCAGAAAAGCTTTGCCTGCACTTTTTGTTTTTCATCTCATCCACACAACACACTCATGAGAATAGAGATGAAGAGATCAAGAGTAGTCATTAGGAGTAGGAACTGTAATCATTCTCTCTCTCTCTCTCTCTCGTCACATACCTCAGGCCAACAAGCACTTATCAAATGCCTTACCCACTGCCCAACTGGATTCCCATGTATGGTGACCCAGGAGTGTCAGAGTAAGCTGCACTCCATGATGTTCTCAATGGCTTTAATCTTTTTTTAATCATTTTTATTGACACTTCATCTACATAGCATACAATTCAATAGTTCAGCCATAGGAAGAAAAGTTGCGCCACCATCACCACCACAATCAATTGGAGAACATTTTCTTCTCTTCCTTGCATGCATCGTTATTCGTGTAATTTTTTTTCAATCTCGACAAAAGATATACACAACAAAATGTTCCCCAATTCAACAACTTCCACATGTATAATTCAGTGTCATTGATTAAGTGCTTCATATGGTATACCCATTGTTGATAGTCTCCTCCAAGGGGTTCCTCCACCATTGAAATAAACTCAATGTTCCCTATGCAAAAACTCTTCTTCCTTCACCCATGGGGATCATAGGTCAAGTTTGGATTCTTTCTTTCCTTAGTAGTTTTCTTTATATAATATTCACATATCATACACTTCCATAGTTAAATCACTTTTTAAAAGAGTTGTGTACATATCATTGCCATCAGTTCTTTTAAAAATTTTATTATATTATTGGAGGCTCATACAACTCTTATCGCAATCCATCCATCCATCCATCCATCCATTGTGTCAAGCACATTTGTACATTTGTTGCCATCATCATTCTCAAAACATTTTCTTTCTACTTGAGCCCTTGGTATCAGCTCCTCATGTTTTTCCCCTCCCTCCCTCATGAACCTTTAGTAATTTGTAAATTATTATTCTTTTTCCATGTCTTACACTGACTGATGTCTCCCTTCACCCCCTTTTCTGTTGTCCAACCCCCTGGAAGGGGGTTATATGTATAACATATACATATATGGTCCCCTCCCCTCCCCTTACCCTCCTTGTATTGCTAATCTTAATATCAGTCCTGATGGGTTTATCTGTCCTGGATTCCCTGCTTTTCCAGCTCTTATCTGTACCTGTGTACATGGTCTGGTCTAGCCAGATTTGAAAGATTGAACTGGGGTCATAGTAATACGTGTGTGTGTGTGGGGGGGAGACATTAAAGAACTAGAGAAAAGTTGTATGTTTCATCAGTGCTATACTGCACCCTGACTGGCTTGTCTCTTGCTTGTAACCTTCCTGTAAGTGGATATACAGTTGACTACAGATGGGCTTTGGGTCTTCATTATGCACTCCCCCTCATTCACAATGATATGATTTTTTGTTCTGGGTCTTTCCTGATACCTGATCCCTTCAACACCTCATGATCACACAGGCTGGTGTGCTTCTTCCATGTGGTTCCAGGGTAACGGGTGGTTCTGGGAGAGGGCCCAGTTTGTTCAGTAAGGTTGCCATGCCAAGTACTTCTGTTTAGCCAGGGATCCTCAAACTACAGCCCTTGAACTTAGTATTGAAATTCCCTGATGGGAGAGAAAATAAAAGATGGCAACACTGAGACTGTGGGAATGGTGATCATTGGATTTTTGGTTGGGACTCCTGGGCTAGGGGGCATCTAATGAAAGGGGACCCAGAAACACCTTATGTTTAATACCTCAGTGCTCCCCTTGCATTAATCTGATGGGCAAGGATGTGCCTTTGTAAGGAATGTTACAGGATGTTTTCCCCAAGAACCAACTCCCTTGCTGAATGTAAACAGAGTTCAATCAATTAAGAACTCAGTCTGTACAAAGCAACAGCTCATGAATTACAGTGCGAAGCTGGACTATATTCACATAAACTCCTCATCTCAATAGTACCTTAAAAGCTCTGCCAGTGGATAAATTACTGATGCTATCAATGCAATTGCCTTACAACCCAGGGGGATGATTGGCAATGATTTTCTCTTTCTGTTTGTTTTGTTTGGGGCTTTTTTGTTTGGTCTTGGTTTGGGTGGAGGAGATGGGGAATTGGGGTGCAAACAATGAATGCAGGAGTGAGGAGGGGGCACTAGACTGTTTGTGATGATATATATACAACTCTTTTAAAAAAACAACTTAAATTTTAAAGTGTATGATATGTGTTTTATGTCAATAAAAGTGTTTTTTTTTTAAGGAACAGGTTGTCTGCTTCTAAAGGATTAGCTGATGAAAATCTTATGAACAGCACTGAAATACTGTCAGATATGATGCCAGAACATCAGCCCCTCAGTTTGGAAGATACGCAAAATGTCCTTTCAAAGTGGAGCCAACCGTATTGTAGTGGATGGAGTTACTCTTGGGGGACTTTCAATTGTTGGTGTGGCATGATTCAAAGTAAGTAGCCATTACAAACATCCATTAATAATCAGAACATCGAATGTATGAAACATAAACCTACAAAAATTAGAAGTCATACAAAATAAAATGGCATACATAAGGATCAATCAATATCCTAGACATTATCGAGCTTAAATGCATTGATATCAGCCATTTGGGGTCCAACAATCATATGGAATAAGAAATTCAAGTGGAATTTCATTATCAAAAAAGAACCATTCAAGATCTATCTTGAAGTACAGTGCTTCCTGTGATGGGATCATATCTATATAGGAATAATGAAACCTAGTTAATGTAAATAATATTTAACTTAATATACCACTAAAGCAAATAAAGAAATCAAAGCATTCTACCAACTCTTCCATCTGAAATTGATCAAACACCTGATCAAGATGCACTGGCAATTATTGGTAATGGCTTGCACGAGTTGGAAGCAGAGAGGAAGGAACGATAATTAGAAAATATGGCCTTAGTGATGGAAGTGAATGGACAAAGATTCCACGAAATAATTTTACAAGACACAGGATTTCTTCAAGGCAAATGCCTTCTTTCAAGAATATAACTGTCAACTATCTCCATCGATCTTGCCAGACAATGTGCACAGCAGTCAAACTGATGGGGAAGAGACCATGAAGAAACTCAATATCTTCGGTCAAAACAAGGAAAAAAGGAACTAACCAGAACGGCCATTGCTCATAGGCAAATTCAGGGTGAGTCTGAAGAAAATGAAAGCAAGTCCCTGAGAGTCGAAATACAACCTTCAGTACTGCTCACCTGAATGTGAACAGAGTTGATACCTTGAACCTTGACAACAAACTGTGGGATGGCATCAAGAACATATAGGCAAAAGTAAAGAACTGTGGGAAAGTGGATGTCACAAGAGACTCTGGAACTTGCTCTTGAATATAGAACAGAAAATGAAAGAAATGATACATTGTAAAGAGCATTTTCAAAGTAGAGTATTATAATGAAATGTACAATGACCTGGAGTTAGAAAGCCGAAAAAAAGAACACACTTGGCATGACTTAAGCTGGAAGAAATAAAGGAAAAAGTCAAGCCTTGAGTTGCAATATTGGAAGATTCTAAAGGCAAAATATTGAGCAATGCCAGAAGCATCCAAAGAAGATGGAAGGAATATATAATCATTGTACCAAAAAGAATTGGTTGACATTTTTTTGTCATTGGTTTACTGTTGTTGTTGCTGTTTTGTTTTCTTTTGTTGCTTTGTTTTGCGCTGTCTTGTTTTGTGCATGTTATTATCTCTACAGGTCTATCTAGATAAGATGGACTGAATAAACAATCTGGAGGTGAAAACTATGGAACTGACAGTTCTAGGGGGACATGAGATAAGGGGAAGTGGGGGGAAGGAAGTGGTATTAACAAGGGACAAGGGAACAAGTGATCCAAAATCAGTAGCAATGAAGGTGTAAGAGGCCTGGTAGGGCTTGATCAAGGACAATTTAACCAAGAGGAATTACTGAAACCCAAATGAAGGCTGAGCATGATAGTGGGACAGAAGAAAAGTAGAATGAAATAGAGGAAAGAACTGGGAGGCAAAAGACTTTTATAGAGGTCTAAATACAGGCATGGACATAGATAAATATATTTATATGATGTTGGGGAAACAGATCTATGTATATTTACAGGCTTTGTATTAAGGTAGCAGGTTGACACTGGACCTCCACTCAAGTATTTACTCCTGCAATGCAAGAACACTTTGTTCTATTAAACTGGCATTCCATGATGCTCACCTTCCTGACATGATCACTGAAGACAAATGAATGCATAAGCATATGCGATGAAGAAATCTGATGGTGCCAGGCTATCAAAAGATATAGCATCTGGGGTCTTAAAGGCTTGAAGGTAAACAAGTGGCCACCCAGCTGAGAAGCAACAAAGTCCACATGGAAGAAGCACACCAGCCTGTGTGATCAAGAGGTGTCGATAGGATCAGGGATCAGGCATCAAAGACCCAGAACAAAAAGCCATATCATTGTGAGGCTTCACAATGTGAGGGAGAGTGCAGAATGAAGACCCAAAGCCCATCTTTAGGCAACTGGACATGTGGGGAGGAGACAAGCTAGTCAGGGTGCAGTGTAGCAACAATGAAACATACAACTTTTCTCTAGTTCTTTAATGCTTCCTCCCCACCACTATCATGATCCCAATTCTACCTTACAAATTTGGCTAGACCAGAGGATGTTCACTGGTACACTGGTGCAGATAGGAACTAGAAACACAGGGAATCCAAGACAGTTGAACCTTTCAGGATCAGTGGTGAGAGTGGCGATACTTGGAGACCAGAGGGAAGGTGGGGTATAAAAGGGAAACCGATTAAGAGTTTCTACATATAACCTCTTCCTGGGGGACAACAGAACATGAGTAGAGGGAGATCTCAGACAGTGTAGGACATGAAAAAAAATTATAAATTATCAAGGGTTTATGAGGAAAGGGATGAGAAGGAAGGGGAAGAACATGAGGAGCTGATACCAAGGGCTCAAGTAGAAAGCAAATGTCTTGAGAGTGATGAGGGCAACATATGTACAAATGTGCCTGACACAATGTATGTATGGTGATAAGAGCTGTAAGAGCTCCTGATAAATTGGTTTTCTAATTTAATTTTTAAAAATAATTTATTGGGGGCTCATCCAACTCTAATCATAATATATACATACATACTTTGTGTCAGTACTTACATCTTTTGAGGGGGGCTCATATAACTCTGATCACAATCCATACATGCATCCATTGTGTCAAGCACTTTTGTACATTTGTTGCCATCATCATTCTCAAAACATTTGCTTTCTACTTGAGCCCTTGGTATCAGCTCCTCATTTTTGCCATTCCCTTCCAGTTCCCCCCTAATAAAATGATTTTTTACAAAAAACAGTTCAAGATAGAGCATATGATGAAGAACCAATGATACCATGGAAGAAGTCCAACATGCACTGAAATCATCAGCCAAAAACAAGGCTCCAGGAGTTGATGGAATACCAACTTTAATGGATCAACACACTGATGAGAAGCACTGGGTGTCCTCACTAATCTATGCCAAGTAATTTGAAAGACAACTACCTGGCCAATTAACTGGAAGAGATTCATATTTGTGTCCATTTCAAAGAATGGTGACCCAAAGAAATGCAGAAATTATAAAAAATGTCATTGATATTACATGCAAGTAAAATTTTGCGGAAAATAATTAAGCATAGTTGCAGAAGTACATTGAAAAGGAGCTGCCAGGAATTCAAGACAGATTCAGAGAGAATATGTTCCAAGGGATATCACTGCTTACATCAGAAAGCTCTTGGTTGAGAGAAGAGAATACCAGAAAGATGCTAACTTATATTTTATTGGCTCTGCAAAGGTATTTGACTGTGTTGATTATAAACTCTGAATAACCTTGAGAAAAGAACAAAACAGGAATTCGAGAACATTTCATTATTCTTATGCAGAACCTGTACTGAACCCAAGTGGCTGTTGCTCAATCCGAACAAGAGAATACGGCCTGGTTTAAAATCAGAAAAAGCACGTTTCTTCTGATTGTTAAAAAAAAGGCTGTACCCTTTCACCACATTTACTTAATCAGTATGCTGAGCAAATAATCAGAAAAGCTGGACTATATGATGAAGAACATGGCATCAGGATTGGAGAAGGGCTTATTAATAGCCTATGATATGTAGATGAGACAATGTTGCTTTCTAAAGGTGAGAAGGAATTAAAGACCATAGAAGTCCGTGGTAATAAAAATCCAAGACTGTAGCTTCTCCTGTGGATTATAAGTCCAAGTACAGAAAGCAAAAATCCTCACAACTGTGAAAGATTCCATTTTGCTTGAATCCACAGTCAGTGCTCCTGGAAGCAGCAGTCAAGAAATCAAATGCTATAATGCATCAAGCAAATCTTAGGCTGAAAAGCAAGTATAATATTTTAAAGACTAAGATGTGTCTGACTCAAACCATGGTATTTTCCGCCATTTCATATGTATCAGAAGAGGCCAGCTTCTGATACATACATCTCGGGTTCAATAGGCAGTTGTACAGCGATAATTACTATTTATGCCGATGGGGCCGTCCGCATCGAGACAGCGAGTGGGGGAAGGGATTACATGAGGAGGGAGAGGGCCCAAGAGCATCCAGTGTTGAGGGGCAGGAGAGAGGCAGGAAAGAGGGAGAGAGAGAGAGAGAGAGAGAGAGAGAGAGAGAGAGAGAGAAGAGAGAGCCTCTATCCTATGTCCCACCCTTATATACCCTCTAGAGCCATGCGAGGCCCCTAATTACAGGCCAGCACATACATCACAGGAAAGGGTGTGCCATATGCACACGAAATAGGAAAGGGAAGGATCAAGATCCCATGTAACAAGACTAGACCCCAGACTCCTGGATGTGGCCAAACAGGTTACACTAGACATCATCAACAACAGTATGAGAGACACCCAGGGGCTTCAATGGAAGGGAACCATCTTCCTAACAGCAGGGGATTTAGCTCTGTTGTGAGACACACAAAGGTCTCAGATAACTGGGAGTTTCAGGGAGAACAGCCAACTTAACTTCCACACCAAATGCTGGCAAATAGTTTGCTTAATATTTTGGAGTATATAATTGTGGAGAAGTCCTGTCTTCATCCCCCTCATGTGCATGTGTAAGTTGAACAGTGAACAAAGACGATCACAGAATAGCTTATTTTCTTAAATTGTGGTGTTGGCAAAGTACAAGGAGAGCAAGCAAATCTTCCTTGGAAGAAGTACAGTCAGAATGCGAATGTGGCCCGCTTTGCCAAACGTACGTTGGACAGGTGACTCCAATCATGAGAGTGGTGCAGGACCAGGCAGTGTTTTGCTCTGTCGTCCAAACCATCACCGTGTCAGACAAGATGGGTTAGCACTTCACAACATCATAGTGTTCGCCTTCAGCTGGGTAAGTGAGGCAGCGCCGTAGAGTCTCTGTTTCATTGTCTGTAAAGTGGGGGATTCATGTCACCTCACTTGGCATTGTTGGGAGAATTCATTGAAATAATACAAGTAAAGGATTTAGCATAATAGCCGGCATATTTTAAATGCTCAGTGATTATCCTCATAGCCTTTCTTCTCCCCACAAAGCCCCCACCCCTCCCATGAGAAATAACATATATTGGCTATCTTCTTAGAGTTAAGGGATTCACACAGGTGAACTCCTCCAATTCTTCAAAGAGCACCCGACATTGTGTTTGAGGTGGTTAGTTATAGATAGTCCTTTCAATAGATGAAGAAGCCAAGGTTCAGAGGGGTTAGGAATTTGATGAAAGCTGTCTGATGACTAAGAGACTCCAGGGGGCTCCAGTAGGCTCTGCTGGCTGTGCAAGACCATGTTTTTTCTAACATTTGGGTCACCAAGAAATCCTGGAGTGGAGTCACTGAGTGAGATAGAAAGCAAATCTCACTGGATCCTGGGGTTCTCAGAGACCATCGGGTCCCAAACTCAAGTATCTGCCAAAGGAGAGGGCCTAGTGGACTCCTGTAGGAATCCCTGGGCATTCACCTCATGACTCTGTAGACAGTGCCCTGTTTTCCTGCCTACAGTGGAACAGGCAACCAGAGATGTCTGCTTGCCCTGACAGTTTCTACATTTCCAGCAAAATCTTCCCATTTGCACAGAGGGGAGATTACTCATCCTTTCTACAAGGTAATAAGAGGATATTTGGGAGTTGGCATCATGTTGAAATGGACATGGAATTTGAAGATAGGTGGGCGTGAATTGAAATTTCATCTCCAAACCTCAGGAGCTAAGTGAGCTGGGGTGAGGCACTCGGCCTGGTCCTTGGTTTCCTCGTTTCTAGTCAGGGGTGATCATAATCACTGACTCCGAGAGCACTCGTCAAGATCCAGTGAGTCAACACAGGGGAGTACATTTGATGGAGTCGCTTATAATGGGGCACTCAACAGTCATTGAGGGAATTAGTTGAGTATTCAGGAGAGTATGTTGCCAGAGAGGGAAACCAAACTAAGTCCTGCCTTGTAGTGGAGGACTGCCTCCAGGCCACCTCCTCGGGGCCTTTGCAGGCCTCTGGGATGGAGTTCAACCTTCCCTACTCCTCTCCCTAAATGTTTATACTAGATATCATCATAAATTTGGACATGTTGTCAGGAAAGACCAGTTCCTGGAGGATATCGTGCTTGATAAAGTAAAGGATAGGATGGATGCGCACAGTGGCTACAATGGGCCCAGGCAGGGGAACATTTGTGAGGGTGGTGTGTATCAGAGACAGCTAGCTTCCTCCAATACATACGTCACGGGTTCGAGCAGGCGCAGCTGTACAGCGATAATTAATCATCATAGTAAAGTTGTAGGGAGCAGGAAAAAAGAAGAAATGATGAGAGTCAGACACATTTCATGGTAGCATGTTCTCCTCAGTCCCATTTGGTGGTCCACATGGAAAGAGTGAGAGTGGAGGGAAGGGAAGACAAGGGGGGGTGGCAAGAGTGTCCCAAGCGAGCAGGCAAGAGAGAGAGAGTGAGAGGCTCTTTCTTATGTCCAATCCTTATAGACCCTTTGGAGCCATGCAAGGCCCCTAGTTATAGGTAAGGACATACGTCACAGGAAAGGGTTGTGCTACATACATGTTATAGGAAAGGGAGGTATGGGGTCCCATGTGACAAGAGCAGACCCCAGATTCCTGGATGTGGCTAAACAGGCTAGTAGAGTTCATTCCCAGCAGCCCACCACAGGAAGCGAGCCAGTGTCCTATCCAGTCCTATCTTCTGTGGGAGAGACAGAGGCCTGACAGCTGGAGCCTGTAGAGAGAACATTTAACTTCTGGCTTCCCCACCAGATGCTGGCAAATGGTTACTAACACTTGCTTAACATTTTGGAGTACATAGAGTTGTGGGAAAGTCCTCTCTTGATCCCACAGTCGCAGGACCGTGCAGGGTTTCATCCTGCTTGTACTGGGTTTCTGTGGGTTGGAACGACTCCATAGTGCTTAACAACAGAAACAAAGTTCTCCAGGCCAGTCCTGTCTGACTCCACAGACAGCAGAGATGGCGAATCTCTGTTTCTTGACTGATCGAATAAACGGGAGGTCCTTGCTCGTTTTCTTCCATGGAGGATCCTCCTATCAATTCTTTCCTTTCACATAGAAGCCACCCCTGATGTAGGCTTTCAAAACAAGACTCTCCAAGTTTTCCTTAGGGCTTTGGCCTTGGTTTCCTTTCAACTCTCCTTTCTCAGGTGGCTCAGGTTGTGGGCTTAAAGCAAGGCCACCGAACAGGTGCTGCAGGCTGTTTTCCACAACTTCTGCCAGCCCTACTGCTCGACCTCATCCTTCCCTGAAAAGCTTTGGCTGGAATCAGATGCCAAGAAGCCAAAGTCCCTTTTGCCCGACCTTTCACAGCATCAAAACCAGCAAACCAGAAACTTCCCCGGGGCCGAGTGACCTCTTCTGGGAAGTGGGCCAGAGCCCAGGGAAGCACTGCCTCTTGAGCAGCCGTGGCTGTGCAAGGCCTCGGCCCAATCCCGGAGAAGGGGGCCCACCCAGCTCTAAGGCTGAAACTCTCAGGGGTGCAAAACAGCAGGGGCCTTAGAGGTCACTGATCTCAATCTCATGTCCAGAGAGAGACACCCCACACCCTACCCCCAAGCCCAGAGACACTCAGAGACTAGGATAAAGTCACACAGCACTCTAGACGTGGAGGTGTGCCCCTACTCTTTGTATTGCTCCAGTGCTTCCACTGCCGGGACCAGAAGATTTCAAATCTTACGGTTTTTTTCACCTTGGAACAAAAACGAAAGCTGTTTGGTGGATACTCAGATGAAAGAGAAGCAGAAAGAATAGTACCCTGGAGGCCACTAGTATGAAGAAGCTCTGGTGGTGCAGTGATTAAGCAGTTGGCTACTAACTGAAAGGTCAGGTATTTGAACCCACTGGCCACGTTGCAGGAAAAGATGTGGCCTGCCCTCATGAAGACACAGCCCTGGAAACCCTCCACGGCAGTTCTACTCTGCCCTACAGGGCTGTCGTGATTGGAGTGAACTTGATGGCAGCGTGCAGCTGTGGAATCTGAGGTTCAGGGACTCAAATTTGCCAACGTCTTACAGCTGATAAACGGCAGAGCTGGTATCCCAACCCAAGTGACTGGCTTGACCACCTGGCGCTGCTCAGCATCGCACACCTGATGAATTACCCCTCAACTTCGGAGGTGCCTGTGCTGGAGGCCAAGATGGAGCTGAGAGAGCTAACCTCTGTCTCACCCCTGAGACTGGACAACAGAAACAATGGTTAGAGGGAAAGAGGGAAGATGTAGGGCAGGGATGCTCAATGCATCAATCGCCATCTTACTAGCGGATCACAAATGTAGTGTGAGTAGATGGCATGGCATTAAAAAATAGAGTAAGCCTCTCCAGGAGCAAAGCTGGGCCTCCTACTCCCACCAGAGGGCAGTGATGTAAAAAACAGCAAAACAAAAAACTACAACCAAAAAACGCAAAAAAATAGAGTAAGCCTATCATCAATCCGTCAGTGCAGCCAATCAGATGCAATCTTAAGTGTCAAATGCATGTGCAAACAACTACATTAAGTGCAGCAAAACTGATAAGCTAAATTATCGCCAATTTTTAGCCCTTGGTTTTTTTTTCTCTTAAACATAAGAAATGGCATTAAAATGAGTGAGGAGCTGGACCAAGTAAGAAGACAAAAATGTACCACTTTCATAGGGAATGGGAGATTTTGACGCTACAATCCAACATTTAGCTGAAGTCCAGAGGGCATGAACTATTCTGGAACTTACTCACAGAGGGAAAGTACCCGAACATGATAAAGTGTGCCTCTATGTATTGATGTGAGCCAGCCTTTTCTCACCTGAAGATCATTCAGTCATAGAACCCTTCCACAATGACTGGTGATCCTTTGGAAGTGTGCTTGAGGCTGACTGTCAGCAGCTACTGTCCGGACTATGTGTCCCTGATTCATTTCATTCAGTGCAAGTCACCAGCGTCAACTCAGGCCATGACCAAAAATGTACATAACTAATTGTGTTGTGTTGTGCAATAGGGACTCATGCGGTTATGCAAGGCACATAGTGTACAATGTACATATAAAGAATTCTCTATGTATTTATGAATAAATGCAACAAATGAATGTTTTGCATTTTTGTAGTTGGTAGATG